>JAUZSZ010000123.1:7145784-7156053 GCA_034780575.1 Labeobarbus marequensis | reverse complement strand
TCGTTCAGTAGTTTGGTGAGTTCTGGAATGGCACGGGTGGCCAGCTCTGCATCGTCCTGGTAGTTAATGAGGTTGACAACGGCATGTTTGAGCATCTGCGAGGGCTCGGCCAGGCGCTGGACATTGGTAGGGTGGGAAGAGTCGAACTGTGTGGAAGGTATCTGCATGCCCTCTTCTAGAGTCTCTGGGAACATGGCCGCCCGGACTCTCTGGGCTCTGGTCATGGCGTACTGACCATCGATGTCTACAGAGAAACCACAGTACTACATCAAGCAACTGTCTTATACACAGTTATTCAAAAACGAATATAAAGATCTGTTATGTCTATGAATATAATACAGTGATTGTTAATCCCGCAATGAAAAGATACAAACAAGCTAAAACAATGAGAAATTGTCTTAAACCAACGTGACTGCAGTTTACTACTTTGACCCAACCTCACATTAAGTAAATGAAATTCTCAATTTCCCATATTCTTTCCATGAATTCTTAAAACAGGAGAACAGAATCACCACACACCTGCTACCTGGTCCTGGTTAAAGGACTGGTTAAAGCTCTGCTCCCACTCATACAGCACCTGATTATCCACATCCTCATCCTCTGGGTTGCCCTTGCCGCTTAGGGATGGGGCAGTGGTTGTGGCCCCAGAATGGATACCTGAGTCCAGGTAAGACTGTTGTTGCCAATGGCTGACTGCAGCCTTGCGATCCGGCTCCATGGCCATGTCGAGCTCCATCAAGTCAGCTGCACATGAAACATTGCAAAATGATATAATCAAATATCTCAATCGTATTTAGACCAAAACTTTAAATATTTTAGCTCTTCTAACATTTCTGCTTCGCAAAAATATTTTACTATAGCAACATGTAGAATAACTTACATTGGGTAGCCATGGTTCTCTCACAGGCAAGCACAGCTTCCTAATCTGAAAAAAAAAACAGCAAAATGGTTAATTTCACATTCGTGGTGCCAACTTTCTCTCTCGTCCTCATATAGCACTCAACTCTCTCTCACACACACACAAACATTCCACAAAGTCCGGCGTGCAGCACACACAAGCCCCAGTGTTCGGCCTGAATGCTCTCTGTCTCCTAACCTGACTGCAGCTGGGATGAAAGAGTCAGGCAGGATGTGCCACACTACACACACAGCCACTCTTATTATCTGCAGGTCCCTCATGATACTCCCCGGAAAGAGCTTGGGGTGAACAATAAACAGTGCTACAGGAAATCAAAGGTCTGTGTTAAAATTCAGAAATTTGGGGGTTGTTGTAGGCGCCACTCCATCTATCCTTTAAATCATCCACTAAAGGTATACTAATAAATATAACTCTTTGTAATCGAATCTTTAAGTATTTAAAACAATACAAATGTCAAGGTAACTTTTTCTACCCAGCTGAGATTACTTTTGTCAATTTTGTGAGAATAATCTGTGACATTCCCGCTGCCTTGAAAGCATCAGTTAGAATGCTATAAATCAACTAAAATCTTTCAAAATGTACACCAGCTGTTTCTAGCAAAAAGTGTTTGAACTCATAGGTGTATGGTTTTCTGCTATTACTGCAAATTAAAAAAAAAATTGCAACGATTTAAAAGAAGGTACAATGAAAAAATATTTTTGATATTTTTGAACAGCCCCAAATATATCAGGCCTCATGATAAGATGTTCTTCTGGCAAAAATATCTACGTAGAAAGCCAGGGGAAGCTTTTTCTGCATTTTACAAAGTCACTCCATCACAACCAGGATAATAAAACTTGAGCTATTAGCATCACTCCAAACACCCAACCTCCATCTCCACCTCTAAGCCATGAGGGTTTTTAGTAAAAGAGGTACTAAAGGTTTATATGACATTCAATAATGAGCTCAGCCAGAAAGCCCACCATCACAACAGCGGCAATATGCGCATGACATTCTTTGTCGATTGCCCATCAGCGTCAGCAGTTAACACCTACTGAACCGGTATTGAATTCAGTGTCTCAGTCTGGGGGGCCCCAGTCTCCTTCCCTTTTGTGAGGCCTCCTCCAAAATTACCATAACACAAGCCCCAAGCCCACCTCCTTTATTCAGACGTATAACACCCCTCTCCAAGTCAGCAGGCAGAATGCAACCCCTCTCCGAGATGTCCAACATTCACATTTAGCCTTGAGACCAAAACTGGCTGCCCATGTCTCTCCATTGTGTTGGTTAGCAAAACATACTGTTCCTCTCAGTCAACCAGCTCTTACAAAAAACAAACATGTTGCAGCATGTGGAAAGGTCACTCGGTAGAACATTTCGGCTAGCTCGTCAACATTTTGCTGTTCCTGTTCATGAGCTGCTAGTCCATGTGGAACAGCACAACAGGAGGTTTAGCTTTATGACGCAGCAATGTCTTGGCAAACATTCAGAGAAAAATAACTTTTCCTGTTCGATGGGCTCTAGTCTCGCACACACACTTTTGTCAGGATTTGGCTCTCGAAAGCAACCTCTTCAAGTTCAGAAGCTGAATTAGGTCAAGTAAGGAAAGGCTAGACTGGAATACAGATGTGTGTTGTGTTGTACACAGTCTATGATGGATAAACCTCAATTACACACAGACATAATGGGGCTTGCCTTTCTAAAGACACCAAGTCAGTATATCCTATTTTAGAGCTATAATTATACAACAGACTGAACACTACGGCAACAAAATAGTGATGCACTGAAACATTTTCCATTTTGGCCAAAATTGTTTTGGAGGGTGGAAATTGAACGAGACTGACATTTTATTGGCGGTTCCCGATGGTGCTTTGTGTCAGAATCTGCTTTATGTACACAACATGGATAAGCCACAACAGGTGATTGTTATATTGAATACTGATTTCTCAATATGAATCCATCTTCTCAACAACGAAACCAAAAAGCAGACTGTGTTGTTTCTAGAAATGGAAATGTCACCTGGACCAACACAGGTGCCAAAACAAACCCCCGGTCCAGGAGGAAAACGGGTACTGACACACCAAAGCCTACAAAAATCTCTCAGTCCTGTGCAGCTCTGCATCAAACAGAGTCCAAATGACACGGTCAGCTCTTATGTTATATATATTTGCCAATAACAAGGACAGTCCCTCTAGGAGGCAGCTGTCAGTATTGTGAATGCAGAGCATGGAAAGTGTGTTTGATAAGGGGATGTGTAAAACAGTGCTGCCGTGGCACTCTGCCTGGGGCTGCCGAGAGTTTCACAGCAGTCAGCCAGTCGCTCGGTCTACGGTTCACAACATCTGGAGTCAATTGGAGAGATAAACCCAGCAGCATACATGCCTTAACCCCCCTGTGGTATTACTGCTCACTCTCGCACGCAACGTGAGGTGCCAACTGAGCCTCAGCCTCCAAGAAATCCCACACACAAGCTACACGCAAACAGTTGAGATGATGCATGGAAATAAGTCCTAACAAACCACTACAGGTTAGTCTGGGTCATTGATGAGGTCATGCTGGATGTATTTAGACAATCGGTTTTCCCTTCCAGAGCTCAATCGCTGGGTTATACAATCATCTGAATGGACATTGTGAATACAGTCATGAAGAGAAAAGCTTCGGGTGAGCTTTGGGAATGAAAAAAAAACCCAACCCTAATAACCACATGCGTGTGTTTTTCACTGCCTGGCCAACATGCACATCTGAAACCAATCTGAATGTTTTGGTACCTCTACTGGGTGGAATATGGGTGGAGTTGGCCACATAGAAAAAGGGGGGAAGAAAGATAGTCCGCACAGAGCTCTAACAGAGAGGTTACTAACAATGAGCAGCAAATAAGCACTCATTACTCAAAGCCTAAATCTGACTTCGAATCTGGCACACAAATCTGTTATGCATAGAATTTCAGACTCAGCATTCTTAGGAAAAGCTAACGTCTGCATCACAAAACAATAGCCTGGGCTAAACCCACCATTCTTGTGTCATTAGTCACTTCAACCCTCCTAGCTGGAGCTTTATTAGACCTCAAAGTCTATATGAAACTTTGCATTAACAAAAACCAGAGTGTTGGTTCCAATTGGCCCAATCCTAACATAGTATATAATCAAATTAGTATTGCACTTACGCACTTCACATGCACCTGGACTTTGCGTCAAAATGTAAAGTATCCAACATGACCAAAAAAAAAAAAAAGGTTCTATCACCACAGTGCCTATTCCATACTCAAAGACGGGCTCCTCCAAAGAAACCTGAGGAGGCTTGAGAAGACTGAGGCATTTGTTTGTAATCCTTGGCATTCGGACAGCATGCGAATTTAAATACCACCCAAATGGCTTGGGCTAATGGCCTGTTGTGACCAGGGGCATGCAGCTTAGATAGCGATTTCAACACCCGCATTCAATTTCAGAGATCTGCCTATTGTGTGCAGTATTTCAAAAGATCTTAGTTGCTAGCTCCCAGGAACATCCTACACTACACATCTGCTCCAAATGTGTCAATTGTGATGAGAGATGCATGAGTCTGCACACATATGCACGTACACACGGTGTATTCTAACTTCATACACCTCACCAAGATCCAAAAACATACTGTAGCCGCTCTGTACAGCTGAAATGACAACCTTGGATGCTTCCATTTAGAGAGTTTAGGCATGAAGACTCAGAGTAAACAGTGGGAGAACACTGTGTTACACCATATGTAAAGTAAAATGAGGAATCATACACCAATTAGGAAAACAAAGTTTTCTAAAAGTTCTACACAACTGTCAAACTGAATGTCCGTAAATGTTTGACAACTATTACAAGCATTTTACTGACTCTAATAACTTTGAATTAATATCAGTTTTGCAACAATAAGTAAAATAAGATTTTCTTAATTGTAAGTTTCACTCATGGAAGTAAATAAAAAATATAAACAAGTACATGCTTTTTGTTTTTACTCAATTTTAAATGCACAACATAACTGAACATTAAACACTAACAGGGCTTTGGATTTAAATCAATGCATAAATTAACATTTACTCTCAGCCAATTGAGTCTTATGCAAAGCATGCTGGGAACTAAAAACCCACCCATGCAATTTGTTAACGCAACCAAAATGATTCATGTAGTACCACTACAAATGAATAAGTTAAACTTTAATTTTACATAATTAATTGGACTAATCACAATAAAATTAAGCTACTTTTCAGTAAACTGAACAAGCAGCAAAAATATTTTTCCAATGTATACCTACTGATGTTCATTTCTCAGAAACTACCAAACCCTTAAGTCTCTTGAAAAAAAAAGAACTACGGTAAACACTACAACCATAATGCATAACGTCTATAAAGTGATGAAAATATGCATACGGCCTCAGTTAGACTCCATGACAGAGGTGGAGGAAAAGGCACATGTTTGGTTTTCTTTTGAAGCCACGTGAATCATTAACAAATCTACTGTCAGTTGTGCTTACAAGGGCTTCTGCGCTAAAAAAAAACCCTTTAAGAAAAAATATAAACCTATACTTTTACATAACCTAATGTAGATTGCATGCAAGTCATTTGAGAAAGTAATAATCTCCCTCACTGAATACTGCAGTAAGGCTCAAGTCAGTCGCGTGTATTGTTAAGAGCTGGGGAGTGATGTATGGGTAGGGTATGCGCCCGTCCGCGCGCATCGAGCCCGAGCCGAGGATCCCCACCCCATCAGCGCGAGCTCCAGCAGGGTCAGATTTCACTCAAGCTCCTCCTAGACTTCCTCTCTACGGCCAAACACACTTTAAATGCCTTTGTTCGTTTCTTGCTATGACTTATATACGGGTCATATTTGGAGTACTTAATAGCGCATGACTTTACTAATATCACAAGTCTTTAACAACTCAAGGTGATACAGCTGACCACGCATCTGAGCAGAAAATGTTACCACAAACTTAATATCCTCCAGATTTTAGTAAGTCACAAAAAAGAAAGCTAAAAAAAAACATGTCGAGTTCAGCAGCAAGTTACGCAAACAGAGCTTAAAGGGTGAACTAAAAATCAGCTGCTAGTTTAACCACAGACTAACTTTCAAGGTTTGAGACTGCGGTAAAACTAACCCAACTTTAGCTGTTGAATTTTATAGAGAGAATTCACAGAGGAGATAATAATTAATGTAAAAAGGAGACAGATCCAGTTGAGTTAGGGGAGGATTTTACACGGTCTCCACAAAACACTTACTTACCAGCCCTAAAATGCTAACCAAGCTAGCACCAAAGACACAAAATGTCTTAACTCGGGGCTTTAAATACACCATTTCTGATTCGTTAAAACGCTTATAGTATTACAGTCGAACAAATCCGCGTGTATATGTGTGAATGTGAGTGTAATTTGGTCGTGATTTTGCAGTAATATTTCCACTGGCTGATTCACCTCCTCTTTCCCCACAGCTGCAGAAAGACATTCCCTCACGAGCCACGCGTTTTATCGGTGAAAACACTCACCTGTGTCAAAAGCTGTATATTCCCTTTTCGCTTTTCAGTACTTAAAAACGAATAATGGCGACAATCCGTTGAGAAAACGTGAGAGGATGACCCGCACGAGCGGCTGAGCGTGAACGTGCGCGCGAGGACTCAGCGCTCGCGCCGCAGCAGCACACTGGGAAAGATGGCGTCACTCCATATGCGCGCGAGCCATTATAAAAACGCCTACCCATGCCGTATCCTGCCGCCTTGCGGAAAACTAGATCCCATGCCGCTGGATCACTATTGAAATGAAACCAAATCGGGTTCCGTGCTCAACAGTGACTTACAGATATACAATTCAGTAGTTTTAAAGATGGCTGCGAGCTGGATAATTTAGCGAGTATGTGAAAATATGGATTCGTGCGTAGGAATACCAGAACTGCGCGGCTGTGGTGCGGCAAGGGGGCGCACCTATTCATTAAGTTTTATGACTAGTACAGCAATAAAGAGTGTGTGTAGTATTGACGAGAAGCGACGCCGCAAGACTACCAGACTACAATCATAAATAAAAATTGCAATTTCTTTGTGGAAATAAATGTTAAAATAAATAAACTTTCCTGGAGCTTAATATAGATTTAGGTTTAGGAAGTTTTTCCATCCCTCTCTCATAACAATGCAGCGAGGATCGGAAAACTACTGGACCATCTGCTTAACTGCATACTGTATTTACCATAATTTACAACTAGAAAAGAGTGTTGTGTTCACGAAAGCAAATATTCGATGTATGACATTTAAACCCCTGAATGACTATAAACATATGAAATGACGATGCCTTTTTAATAAATGGCCTTTTAACGTGCATATTTTGCATGTATCCAAAACACAGTTGGTGTTGTGACTGTGTGCCTCCATGGTGAAGCTGTCATGCTCAGACTGGTTCTTACCTCAACTCTTCCCTGAGTTCCCATGAAAAAATAGAGAGAGGAGGGGCGGAGGAAACACAACAGTGCCAAAACACACTTTAGCCATATATGGTTTAATAAATCATCTTTAATTGTAACAGTACAATATTTTGAAGTCATTGTGGTATTTTGTGCACCTTAATAAGACAAGATTGGTCCTTGATCTACCCTTGTTTGGACCCCTGTACTCAGCTTATCAAAATCGTATTGAGGATGGTAAACATCACTATCAAAAATCTAACAGCTGACATCTATAATAAATATGAACAGCAATCAAGATATGTGGGTTTTAAGGGATGACTCCTAAAGTCTATTATACTTTAAGTACTAAATAAAGTTTACATTGATGTCCATACTGACCCAATGGTTTTCCATTAGTCTAATGACATTAAAAGCAGAACAGGAAAAGAAAGCTGAGGTAAACAAAACATCTCATATTAGCACAAAATTTTCAAATTCAAACAACATGACTGAATAGATGCCATAGAATTCACCTCTTATTCACGTCATTCAATAGTCATATTAATATTAAATAAACAAAATAAAATCTTCATTTCATTCTATAAATTGTATTTTTACAAACATTGTACAATGTTTATTAATTGCAGTCCAAATATATGTATTTTTTATTCCTATGTAATAAACATTGAGTGTTAACTACTTTTCTTCACCTTTTTAAATACTGAAATCTGTTTGAAGCTTGCAATATGGTACAATTTATTGATTAAATTGTGGAAATAAAGCTGTACTTAAAATAATAATAATAATAATAATAATAATAAATTGAAATTACCTTCCTCACTCATAATTGAGAGTAGAATATATATATATATATTTTTGTTGTTGTTGTTGTTTTCTCAAAATTGAAAATAATACATGACCAATTGTTTCAGTGCATTGTTTCCATTTATTTTCTTCCACATCAGAAGTAAAATATGCTGGTAATTTGTTCATACTGGACTAACAGTAAACATTTTTGCATGCACAGAAGCACTGTTTGTTTTTACGTTATAATCATAGTCACAACTAATTATATAAAATTAGTATATATTATATAATATTAATTCAACATAATTCAACGTACATTTAATGTATGTAAACAATTATAATATTCACATCTTCACAAAATAACATGTAAAATAACTCTGTCTTCCTTTATCCTGTTTCCACATGATGTAAGCGCAGTGAAAGAGGCTGCTGATGTATACTTATCATAAATGAGTTATTATTGTTTATAAGCCAGCTTGAATCATATGCAACCCTTGGTCCAGCTTCCATCAGAGGGATTGGCTTTATTCTGTTAATACATATTAAAAAAAAAAAAACTATCTGCACTTTGCTCCTTTACATAGAAAAATCAGCATGTAATAAATAAGGTCTAAGAAAAAAAAGAACAAAAGAACTCCCTCAGTCTTTCTCTTTCACACATACGCACACATCAGGATTACATATGCATCTCCTGCCTTCTCCCAGCAGGATCAAGCTGAGAAAAGAAGTCACAGGTCTTGCGCATAGCCAGGAGTGCCGGTTTACCTAAAGGAGAGCCGAGGTCAAGTCCCGTGAAGCTTTGCTCTCCTACTGGAGTGTGTGTATGTGTGTGTGAGAGAGAGAGGGTGAAAGAGAGAGCGATATAGTGGGTTTATTTAGAGAAAGGCAGTATTTTCCCTCGGGAAGCCGGAGGAATTGAAGCTGTGTGCTGAGGGGAGGGGCACCTTTCTCTGCACGTGAATGAAAGGGGCGCACTAAAACCCACTTGTGTGCTGGCATGATTGTTTACCATGACCCCGACTTCACCGAAGGTCCTGAACCAACATCCTGGCTGTCACAGTAATGCTGGGTAGAAGCCAGTCACATCCTGCCCGGGTCCACGGTACAGACATGGAAGAGAAGAAAAAAGTCTTTGCAGTCACTCATGTGACAAAAGTTTGCTTTTAGTTAAATAAATATAATTATGGTACTTTAATGACATTATTAACACAACAGTGATGTTAAAGTGCTCACCACTAGTAACAATGTTTACAACAGCACATAAGATGAGGAAACGTCATGTTGAGACAATAGCATTTTTATTTACTTGTGTTCATTATGAAATTTCTTATGAACTTTAAATGATTTATTAGTGTCATATATCATTCCTGTGCCTTACAAACCATTTTAATCGGTTGTATGATTTGATGAATGATGAACTTTCCATGTAAAAGCAGATTTATAGGCATAGGTTTGATCATTTTATTTTATTGTATAATTCTTCATGGCTACTTTCAATTTAGAGTTGTTAAATATTTTGTATTATTGTTGTAGAAAGAATAAATTCTGCAAATAAGACAACTAGGACCAGATTTTTATAATTTAGGAATGAAAAGATGAAATCCATCATTGTAAAAACACAAATTGTTGCAATGACTGAATAAATAGCAAAATAAACTAATAGAAATGCTATCAAAAGAAGAAACATGAATTTAAATTATTTTTCTGGTAGCCTTTTATTATGGTCGGCAATACTTATTGGTTTGCCCAGGTTGGAAGGAGCATTAAACATAAAAAAGGCATTATCCATATCACAGAGCATGCCTTACATGTAAACACATTTAGTTTAAATCACCATTATTATTCTGAAACATATTTTTTATATATATTGTATAATTTGTGGAGGAATTGTCCTGAAGAAACAGCTCACAATATTGTCTTTAAAAATATTGATATACCATAATTTAAAGGAATTTTTTTTTTAATAATAAAACCTTTTTTTAGAAAAAAAATGAAAGAAAATAATATTTAATATTAAAAACAACATCTAGGAAACATGTTTAATAGTTAAGAATTGAATTTAAGAGGAATCTAAAACAATCTCTGCAATATTCTTTGTGGTGAAAGGTCAAATAAAAACACTGACCCATCTACTACGCTTGTCAGATCATTTTAACTGCAAAATACCATATTTGATGCTCAAAC
>JAUZSZ010000123.1:7065881-7078192 GCA_034780575.1 Labeobarbus marequensis | reverse complement strand
GAGAGGGTTGGATAAAGAAAAGGAAATGATGGGAAGACCTAACCACGAGATGTTTAGAATAAGATTTATATAGACTTGATATTAAAACTGACAGTTGTGGAGATAATGCTGGAGTTTGGTTTGATTTTGGGTGCGCTTACAGGCTGTCAAGGTCAAGGCATCTAGAGGAAGAATTCATTCTGAGGGTCTGCCTGCCAAACTGACCACTGATATTTGAGCTGCACATTTGACATGGTAGCTAATTTAGAGAAGGGGACACTATGGATGGTTCTAATATAGGGTTAGTTTTATCATTGCTTGTAAATAATTATAAATTAGATATAGTGAGGAAATCACTATCAAACATGAGCACAATCCTACTGAAGTGACAAAAAATCTAAATTTTTACTTCTGGGTTATAGTTTATATATGTATTTTAAATGACAGAACTGAAAGCAACACATTCTCTTGAATAATTTTGATATATATAATAATAAAATAATAGAAATCAAATAAAATAGAAATATAGAGTAACACTACTTTTCTGGACTCAAAATGGGACACTTGAGTAAAATGCACTCTCTCTGTATCTGTTCACTCTTTCCTTTCACCTATTTTTTAACCAAGTTTGTTAGGGGTTGGTATAATGATAACTGTTAACACAGAAATATGATTAAAAAACAATAAATGCATGTACAAAATTTGAAAAAAAAAATGTCAGTGTAATCTAATAGTGTAACTAACCACCTATTGTTACAACTCATCCGAAGTGGGGTATTCTGTTATTGGCATCTGTGGTTCCATGAAGAACCTTTAACATCCATGGAATCTTTCCATTGCATAAAAGATTTGGTCACACTTTATTTTACGGTCCAATTCTCACTAACTATTAACTATGTATTTTGCCTCAATAAACTCCTAACAGGCTTCTTAGTAATACTTAGTAAGGAAGTTGTTAAATTTAGGTATGGGCTAGGATTAATGGATCTAAAATATGGCCATACAGAGTAAAGCATTACTATGTGCTTTATAAGTATTAATAAACAGCCAGTATACTAGTAATATGCATGCTAGCTAATAGTGAGAATAGGTCCTTTTATAGATTCTATATAGATTCTTTATAGTGGATAAAAGCTTAGTCAGATTATTAATATTAATATTAATGTTCTTTCTTCTTTTTTTTTTTTTGTAAAAAATAAATAAATCAGCCAATCAATCACTTGGAACCTTTGTTTTTAAGAGTGTAGGTTGCAACATCACCACTCATTATTATGAAATTAAATTTTACACAGTTTAAAGAAAGATTGCAGATTTACAGGCACTAAAGCAAAAGGTGTTACAATCATTCCAAGTACAATCTTCAATCTAAAGATGACACTGTTAATAAATAGCATTTCATTTATACTTTGCTTTTAAAGGTGACAACTAATATTTTGGGGGAATGCATCCTTAATGTGACTTTATTATTACTGAATTGAATTAACAGGTTTTGTGTCAAATCAATCTTTTAAAAATCTCTTCATAACATGATGTAGCTATAAATTCTATTTTAATTTGTGTCATCTCAATAAAAAGTGCTTGTTCAGTTGACTCTGGCTATATACTTGCAATGCCCCTGTTCCCTTCTCTGCATATATTGAGTGCAGTGACACAAAGGAACACGGTTTGGACCAGTGCACCACTCGTTCCTTTTGATCCGGTCCTGGGAGCCCTATGTGATTTCCTAGTGTGGGACAAGCCACCCCCAACCCCCCTGCAATCCCTTTGGCTTTTGCGTTGAAAAGAACACAACAGGCATTGTTCAGAGGATGACTGTCCTCTGTCACTGTTCTCTTTGTCAAAAATCATTATGTAGAACGACAAACAGGTGTTCAGTATCTTGAGAAGGTCAGTGTCAAATTCATGAGCTTCAGCATCCAACAATTACATCGACTGTGCTTTGATGCATTTTGAGAAAAGGGGGAATTTTATTTGTTAAATGAGTAGGAATCGAAATGAACATATTGACATTTTGTCAGGTTTAGAGTAACTTGAGAATATCTAGTCTGACCTTTTATAGTGCATTGTATTTAAAAGCCTCAATATAAACAAAAAATAATCTTGTCAGAGGGAGGGCCCTTCACTTTTTAAATGAGGTTTTCCAGCATGTCTATAAATATTTTAAACAGGTGACAGAGAACTGTCAAAAACTGCAGCAAGTTTGACTGAATCTCATCAAGGAGAGGGATTTTTCTGGATTTTTCTGGATTTTTTCTGGATTTTTCTTTTTGGTAATATAGAAATCGATATGGCAGAATGTGGAATTGAGACCAAGAGTGTAATTTAAATACACCCAAGTCCCAATGGGTCAATATGGCATGATGAGATTTCTTCCTAGCTCCCTGAGTGAGCACGCACACATACACACACACACACACACACACACACACACACACACCGCCCTCACTAACCCACACATACACACAGACACACTCACACAGGCACTCATCATCTTCCAGACAATCTCAGCTGGCACTTGCACTTGACATTTTTTGGTGGTGAAAGGCCAGTCTAGTTTTTGACAGACACTGCCATTGCATTAGTCTGACATTCAGCTGGTGGATATCAGTGCAAATCAAAATGTGCACTGGAATTAGTGCAGAAATATTGCCTTGTTTGCTATGTATGCTATAATTAAATACGACAAATCATGTGTTCCTTTATATTTATGCTTTTGTTGTGATTTGAGCTGAAAATATAACAAAGCAATAATAACCAGTCTTTTTGTAACTATAGGCGTAGCACAGTGAGAAATGTAATATGTTTGACACTATAGCTGCACCAAGCAAAACCGTAGAAATAATGATTGATATTATACAAGTTTCCCAAACATTCCATCTGCCATTGGTTGGCAAACAGAAAGTCCCACCCCAAACTCATGCTGTTCCTCTTAAAGACGTAGTACGATATGTTTTCTTCTTAATAACGCCATATCAGAACAACAGCACCTTTTTAAAGTTTGTAAAACAGTATTTGATGGATCCTTCACAATTTTTCTTTTATTAGCTTTGACTTTTAACATTTGACTAGAATTTGCATTGCTTTCAGGACACTCTTGCTAAAAAATTGCACTTTAAATAAATTATATTCTTTAAATAATATACTTAAGTGTAAACTGAATTTAATATTTTCAGACACTTAACTGCATGCTATTCACAAATAAATCCAAATGTATTACTGCTTAAATTTATATCCCATTAAACAAATATATAAGTACATTTTTAAATGTAATTTCATAGTTACGTCTATTGAAATATGGTTAAAGTTTACTGCCAGATTTATGGTAAACTAAAATATACTTTAATGTAATTCTGTTGAGACTTGTAGGTCATGTATTTACATATATTTTAATTGCATATATGTATAATGATTAAGTTACAACATAATGCATTCAAAATACATTAACGTTAAAGTTTATTAAATCTTAATGGTTTAAAAGATACTTCAAAGTAAAGCTTTTAATTTGACATTGTTACAAAGTACACTTTAAAAAAGTGTACTTAAGTGTGTTAAGAAACAGCCACTTTCTTTGAGTGCATGTAAATTACCTTTCATTTTCAATAAAATTACATTATTTGCAAGTACAGTTGTTTATATTAAAGTTTGGGTTACACTGTTTTAAGGTGTCCTTGTTACAGTATAATTATACATTTAATATTAAGTAATATTAATTAACTATATACTTACTATATAGGTAGGGTTAGGATTAGGGTTACTTGCAAGTAATTATGCATAATTTATTGTTGTTATATTAGTAAGTACATATAATGTATAACAGGGACACTTTAAAATAAAGTGTTTTGAAGTATAGTATAAATGCAACATCAATACAATTAAGCACACTTCTTTTTCATAAGGAAATATACAGAAGAGAAACACATTAACAAACACAAACCTGCTGTGGAAGATGAAAGAAGATATTTTGAGAAATGTCTCAGTGTTGTAGTCCGTACAATGGAAGTCAATATCATCAAAACCAACATTCTTCAAAATATCTTCTTCTTGTGCTCTGAAGGAGAAAAACATGAGGGTGAGCAAATAATGACTGGATTCTCATTTTTGGGTGAAGCTCAGTTTGCTTAATTTTCTGAGTTCCTGGTACTTTGGGGCACATTGGTGTTTGCCGTTTTGAAAACTCTTATCAGTAGCAGGCAGGTCGAGCTGCCCCGGTGACAGAACAGCCCATTAGAGCCCTAAAACATTGAAGAAAGATTCTACCATCACCTTGGTTCCCTAGGGGCTGTAAATACTAGTGGAGCGGAGCAGACAAACAGAGACAGCCCCGTCATTCAATCCTAATGCTTGCACCTTCACTGTGTACCCTAACGTGATTCTAAACACATCTAAATGACATTTCCTCTCACTGAGATAGTGTCGATGGCTCTATTAGAAGTTGATAATGGCAGATATAAGTGCTGCAGGAGAGGATATGGAAGATCCGTATCTTAAGTGGCTCTCTTTCTTTCATGTCTCACTCCATCACTGTAAGGTTCCTGAGCTCACATTAACACACTGGGAATGTGTCCAAGGTGATATGTAGCCAAAACAACCACATAGTTCATATGTGTGCGTTAACACACATAATTAGGCAAGTGGACATGTCTGATATGCCAAAGCAATCATGCAATGGAAAGTAGAAATATAATGCCATGAGACGCGGGGGCTAGAAGTAGTCGAGTCTTATTTAACAGTTCTATCTTGGTCATTTAATGCATTTTCTATGTTTTGTATTGGAAAAAACAGACATTCAATTTTTGGATTATTACTGTTATGCTTACTAACATGCTTAATAAATAGAGTTATCAGGAGTTGGCATGCTTTTCTAAGAAATGCCTCAATAACACAGTGCTTAGCCTCCGATCCAGAACTCCTGCATAATATTAGTTTTTGGCCTCTAATATATCGGAAGACAGTAAATAATAACAGCGTCTGAGCAGCAGGGATGTTTTACTGCTTAATGGGACTTTCCATTTAGAGGATTTTTTTTTTCAAGCTATCTGACACTGACATGGAATTCTGGTTTGGAGTCTTTCATTTTTTTACAGCATAAGTCACCAGCCCTTTTTAAACAGAACCATTCAATTATTTGCTGTAATAAATAGGCTTGGCAGTTTTGCTCAGAATAACAATATTTGCAGGCATGGGAATTTGCACGCCTCTGTGCTAAAGTTAACAATATGGAAATGTCTTTGAGCTTACCTGCCAGACTTCTCAGAGACACATTACTTGCAAATTGATAGCAGTGCTGAAAACAGCTGATTAGAAACAGGTAGACGGCTGCTGGATCAAGCGTGATCCCTTAAAGACATTAGTTGTGCTCAAAATAGCTGTATGGTACATTTGCACATGAATAACCTATGCATAAACCTAAACACTTCCATATCAATGATCATTCGTTTATGACCTGAGCACTTTACATGCATGTTACTTCAAATTTTTGTATGAAAACGAAATATCTTTATTATTTGCACATGAACATTTTTTATGTATTCACTCATTTAATTTGCTCATGGTCTGTTTATATTTTATGTATATATTGGAGTTACATTGTAGTAGTAGTAGTAGTAATAATAATAATAATAATAATAATTGATAATATGTATTATTATTATTATTATTATTATTATTATTATTACCACCAATAGTAATAATAATTGAATATGTATTTAAACTTTAAAATAGCAGTACTTTAAGAAGTATTAAACACAGTAGTTGCTCATATTTATGAGTGTTTTATGTGTTATTTTTATGTGTTATTTTTATGTAGATATTATGATAATAATACATTTAGTTATTTTGTTTTAATGTGTTTTTTTTCTTTTAATATGCAAGCTTTTTGTATGGATTTTGAACAAGCATTAAAATACATACCCCTAAATACTACCACTACCCACGTTTAGTTTGCCAGAGTCAACAATATTCATTTATTGGACTGCATATCATTAATAATTAAAACAAAGTTGAAGAGTATATTTTGTTTTTCTGTGAATCATAATTTAGCTCCTCTCTGTCTGCACTTGTATTCAGATGTAGAACATGGCCACATCCCCAGATCCCCCTTGATCAAAAATCTACTGCCAAGCTCAAGTCTGTTCTGCAAGAGTCAAAACATTTCCTTCACCCTGTTCTTAAGGGTGGGATTTGACTGAAACTGAAGCCTAATTAACGTGAACGACTGAAACAAACTGGCGTATAGTGTGCGTCCCCAGCGGTGGAGGAGAGGTAAACACATGAAAGATTTCCAGATTTATCACATCAGCTGCCACAGATAATCACTTCTGAGGAAGTAAAGAAACACAAGAATTGTATTTACACATCTACTTTCAATTTGGTATTCAGGTACCGGTTCACGAAGCTGGTTGCAGCTTGGCTAGTTCGCATGCAGCCTGGGCTTCTCGTCCACGCAGCATATCGACTGAACCGACAGAAAAAGAGAGAAAGAGAGAGAAAGGGAGGGCGAAAGCTGCTGAAAAATTCATGCCTCTGCCAGCTCTGTCTATTCGCTGCTCAGCAGGGGCCCGCCTTTGATACTTCACACTTGCGGAAAAAAAAATGCAAATGATTTTTTCGCTGCATAACACAGAGAGAATGTATCCCCAGTAAGTTATAGGAATATCTTGCCAAAACATAATGAAATTTAGCCATCGCTTGCGAGTTTTCTTTTTCCGGTTCTCCGTAGGTGTGTGTGTGTGTGAATCTAACCTTTCGCCACATTCGGAAATATCCCTTTCTGTCTTTTGTTTTTGCCAAATTTGCAGATTGCACCACTTACTACAGGACCCATACTTCTCAATCTAGCCGAAATGTCCACATCACAGCTTTTTTTGGGTTTCAAAATCAAAATGAAGTGAAATCAGGGCAACTTCTATTCATAAACCAATTACAACTGCCAAACATATTAAGGAGGTGCTTGAGTTTGTTGAGAGGAATGATGGGTAATATATGAAAGGAGGTAAATGTGGTCTTGTTGTGGGGAGCTGAAGGGGAAATATTGGCTTTGACAGGTAGCACAGCAGGGGGGCCGCCGTACTAAGACTGGGATCTATTTTCTCACCCCGGCTCGGTTTCAGGAATGCTGATTAGATATGCTCTCTCTGTGTCAGGGAGTAATCCACCAACGCAACCACAGACCAGACCTGCTCCCCATCTCCCACAACTACCACCGCCATTTTTATACCTCGTCCTGGCTTTGTTTTTGTAGGATTGAATCGCATCCGGCTTGATTATCGCTCTCTCTCGTTGATGTTTGGAAGCAATACGGGCTTAAATAATTGCCGGTGTGAGACGGCGTTATTTATTGTAGCGTAGGAAGCTTGTTTGGGTTCGGATAGGGAAGAAGATGCTGGGGTGGGGTGCAACGGCATCTGGAGGTGTGTGTGTCTGTGTGTGTGTGTGTGTGTGTGTGTGTGTGCGCGTTTGTGTGTAATAATGTCTTCGCCTTTGTGGGTGCCCACATCAGCCAATTATGAGGCGACATCTGGTTTAGCTGACAAGTGACTGCGGAGGAGGGCGGAAAGTGTGTGTTTGTGTTTGTGTGTGTTGTTCTGGCAGCAGGGAGGCATTTAGGAGAATAGATTTGAGCTCTGAATGCTCAGCGGGGCAGGGGCTGGGCAAAGGGCGGTGTCAATAACATATATTTTATAGTATATGAATCTATAATTAATTGGAACATATGAAGACCATACAAAACCCTGAGAAATATTAAACACCTGTGTGTACAAAACCGTCTTTCAGACTGTTTTAATAACATAATGTGAATAATATATAATGAACGCTGTCAATCAAAACTTTTATTTTGCTCTTCGTTCTCATGTAGCGCTCACCTTATCTTCTGTGGTAGGGCTGGAAACAGCTCCAGTGTTGGTTTGAAATTATAAATAAATGTATGAAGCACCTATTTTCCCAATACATACCTGAATACTGACAGCAAAAATGCAGTCAAATAATAAAAAGATCAAATGAAATCAGTACATTCATGATGTAGCTTGGATGGAACATTGGCACGGTATCGAAGGTGGTCGTTTTGCCTGCAGTTTTCCAGCGTGATTGTAACGTTCTGAGAAGGACCCCAGTATCAGGCCAGTGTAAATGAGGCAGCTGACATGGATTACCTGCGGCGATGTGGATCATACTGAGCTGGGTGAAATACATTAGCACTGTGAAATGGGCCCCAGCCGAGGGCCCTGACTTCTACACAGGCACATCACTGACACTCAAATCAGAGAGATTCCCAGGAATGTTTTATTTGTACAATGAAAAAAAATTCATACATGAAATAAATAAATCGATGCTTTATGATTATTGTGAATTTATTGTTTTAGTAGACATATCAAGGCTTCTTTTGTATGCATGCACACAGAATTATTAAAAATATGAATGTTTTTTTGTGTAAGATTTTTATGTGTGAAATTTTCCAAAATGTAGCAATTTTAATTGTTATAGTTAAGTAATACAATGTATTATTTGTGAATTTTTATTTATTTTTATTTCTTTTATTATTATGGTGTTGGCTCCTCGTTCATATATGTGACCCTGGACCACAAAACCAGTCTCAAGTCACACGGGTATGTTTGTAGCAATAGCAACAATACATTGTATGGGTCAAAATTATCGATTTTTCTTTTATGCCAAAAATCATTAGGATACTAAGTAAAGATCATGTTCCATGAAGATATTTTGGAAATTCCCTACTGTAAATATATCAAAACTTAATTTTTGATTAGCAATGTGCATTGCCAAGAACTTAATTTGGACAAATTTAAAGGCAAATTTCTCAGCATTTAGTTTTTTTGCACTCTGATTCCAGATTTTCAAATAGTTGTATCTCGGCCAAATATTGTCCCATCCTATGGTCCTATTTTTCAAAAAATTGACCCTTATGACTGGTTATGTGGTCCACGGTCACATATGTTAAATAATGTTCCATTAATGAATTTGGATGCGTAACTAGCAAAATCTAAACCTATAAGGGTTTAGTTCAATTTTAATTAAGTGGCACTTGTTGTTCCATCGTAGAAAGTTCACTCTAGATGACCTCCTTACGAATGTAATGATCTACTGGACCACATGTTCCATCATTCCCTCAATGCGCTTCTACAAAGAGAACCTGAAGAAAGATTTCAAGACGAGGGTGGACAAAGTGTAAGTTCAAAAAGGCTCTGAAGTGACCCAAAGTGAATACTCAAACCTCATACTCATCTAAATATTTGCTTTAACTCTGATCTGATTTTTCAACATAAAATATATAATTACATACAAAATTCTTTGGAGCCTTTTCAAAAAAGATCTGATTTGCATGGCTAAAAAAAGTTTTTTCTTCTTTTCCTTAAAGTACAAGTGTGTATGTGCCCACTGGCCTAGCTGCCTTTCCTGATGAGCTACTCCACTGCCCTAGGGCCTGGGCCGGCTCACGGTTTGCAGATGTGCGTTCTTTCACCTACATGCCCCGAGGGGGACACTTCGCTGCCTTTGAAGAACCCCAGCTGATGGCTAAAGACATCATTAAGTTTGTGGAGAAAGTGGAGAGCAAAGACAACAAATAACCACTTTAACAGCAGTATATTAAGAAAATAATGCACCGCTCTGATCATTTCTGTTTAGTGTCATTAGAGCATTTAACAATCTGAAGTTAATTCAGTTTGAAATGCAAGGTTCAACATTAAGGAATGTTGTGGTTTCTCAATAAACCAAATGAAGTGATATGAAGTTCTGTACAATGTAATTTTTTCGGATGATGATTTGAGCATAACAACTCTAAAGATATACTTTTTACTGTGTACTGTTAAAATCAGTAAACTTTTCTAAAAAATGAAACGCTAACATCTGTTTGCTAAAAAGAACTTTAGTTTCATTGTATATTACAATATACAAGCTACAATCATCAGTTTGCATCATTTCAACCAGATTTAATGAACCCTGACCTCAAAATTGAATGTTCTTTTGTAAGTTAATGGAATTGCAAATAAATAAAAAAATGGAAGCACAAAATGGAAGTGTTAAAATGCATTATTTTCATGAATTGTCATATATACTGACAGACTGGAAGAGCCTAAAACACACCATTAATTTTTTTTAAAAGCAAATTAAAATCATGTACATGCATCAGTTTCTAGAAGCTGCCATATAGCAGTTGGTATTAATTCATAGCAATTACAAATTAGTACAAATGGTCTTGGAGCGAGTAGCAGCCAAGATTATTAAACATTAGAAAACCACCACTGTGTACTGTACAAATTAATAATGTAAAATATATGGATTAGCAGATGAAACTGTAAACATTGCATAAATATTCTGAGGTCTTAAAAAAATTCCAATTCACACAGAATTCCTGAATAATAATAAAAAACAATATCCCATATACTTTTTGGCCAGTCGTACAGCTGTGATCCCTGAGAATGGAGTGAAATGTATTTCAACATTCCCTGAAATCTGTTATTCTTTATTCCCTTATCATTTACAAAAACCTTTCACAGAGACAGGGGCTTGAAACCATATATAGTCCTCCAGATCACTTTTACTTTTTTGTAACTCCCTGGTGAGTGACAAATCACTGGCTATAGAGATAACTTGCCTTTTCACTTTTGTAGGAACTTTAAAATCCACTTTGGGCTTAAACCCAGTCACGCCACAATCCCGGAGACCCAGTGCCATGACCGTGGTAGTCATGAGGCGCACAGACTTGGCATCCGACAACAGGTCAGCCACAAACAATGTGCGGAAAAGCTGTCTTAGACAGGTTGAGGTCCTTAAGCTGTTTTCCCCAGCCCCCATGGCCACCGCTTCCATGTTCACCTCATACAGCTCGGTGGGAAGAATGATAGACCCACCCAGCATGAAAAGCACACGAGGTACTCGGCTAAGAGAGAACAGTGCCTCAAGGTGGGCCAGCACTTCATCTAGCTCCTGCAATGTCCGCTGGCATCGATGCCAGTTCAAGCCCTCAGATGTCTTTGCAGACCGTCGGCTTACCATGTCCTCTGTCTATGAGAAAGAAGCAAAATTCAGTCAAACTTTATTAGAATTATGAATTAAGGTATATCTACACATTAGGTCTTCTGTAATACCTGAGTGGCATTATGCTGCTGTTTCTGGAGGAACACCATTTGGTCATATGTCATAGGCATCTGCTGCCGCTGGTAAAGGACACACTTTAGAAGCTCACAAACAAATCTACAGCAGCCATCCTGGGTGATACGGCCAGGAAAGACAACATTCACTCGTCCTTCTCTTGCTCTCCTGAATATTTCCTCATCATCAATGTAGTTTGAAGACACTCCGATAGATTTACAATCCCTCTGACAGCCAGAAGAATTGGCCACAGGATCAATCTGCTGGCAACCTTAAAATAAGACATTCACATGACAGTATGAAAATAAAATAAGCAGAAACAATTTCAGAGATTTTCCGGGGCACAGACTAAATTAGACAAACAAAGGTCAATGATGTGACGCTCATTTTTTGGTCCAGATCTAAGAATTTTTTACAGTTATATAAAAGAGTTCTTTTGCCCAATGCTTTGCGTGTACAAACTATAAAAAATACACGCTACAATCATAAGTTTCAACCAGAGGAAATGAACCCTGACCAAAAGTTTGAATATTTTGTAAGTGAATGGAAACGGAAATAAAAGCAAACTGTACAAAGACACAGCACCAAATGAAAAGTAAAGCATCAAATTGCATTATTTTCATTAAAATATATAACTGAGAGAGTTGAGGAGCCTAAAACATTTAGGCAGAAGTTTTAATTCATAGTGAATTAAAACTAGGTTTTACTTGTAAAAACATTAAATTGCCATTAGTCACTCGTGACTATACATACATACATACACACACACACACACACACACACACACACACACACACATACATACACACATACATACACACACACACACACACACACACACACACACACACACACACACAAGAAACAACATTATAAGTGTGTAGACAAGTGGCCTGCATCATCTAGTCTAACTTGGTTTAAGTAAACAAGAGTAAACGTGTCTGATTTTATAGACAGTAAATCGTGTCATTAATCATGAGCATGAACATTCACAGCACTAATGGCTGCTCACATTCATTGGCGTGTAAAAGTGCTGTGTAGGGAAGACACTCTGATTGAAGTATCACTCATTCTTTAACCGAGGACCCTGTAAACGCTGCCCTGTATACCTCTGTGTATCAAGTGATTGTGATGAGACCTCAGAGAAAAGCTACATGCTCTTTAAAAACACTGAGCTCTTGAGAAACAATTTTCAAGCTTTATCTAAAGACTCCAGGCTTGTAGCT
>JAUZSZ010000123.1:7025796-7037558 GCA_034780575.1 Labeobarbus marequensis | reverse complement strand
TGTCTTTAAATAACCCTTCCACTCAGACTTGGCACATACATGTTCTCATATGTCCGCCTGTGTAAATGGAGCCTCCTCTAATGTTGTGTGTGCTTGCCGCAGGCACTGTGATTACAAATATGCAGCTTTGTTGTTTCTGTGATTATAGAAGGTATTAGTATAGGCTGAACTTGGCATCTGCTTTGTCTCATCTGGTTGCTTATGGGAGCCAACACACTCCAGAGGTTTTTATTTAAGACATTCCCATGGACTCAGTGAAGTATGCACACACATAAGTGCATGTTCACACGATTTAACACCCTACGTTACTCACTTAGGCTTTTCTTGCTTACAACTTCTCACTCTGTCACACACCTTATATTCTGTTACTCGAAGGTGTTGCTCGACACATTGTGGGATCTCTTTACAAAACACTGACCGTCATGCAGAAGATCTGTTTTCTTCCATAGATTGTTCTTTGAAAAATCAGATTATGTCTCGGATGACTTTGATTTCTTGCGTAACAAGCTCTCAGATTTGATTAGACTGAATCTAATGCTGTCTTCTCAGATTTTCTTTCCACTGAACGGTCTGCTCATGGGACAGAAAGACCTCAATGCAGTGCCCTTTTGGTTGGATTGCTGCTCTGTCCCCTGTATTTCCAGCTCCTCTGGGCTTAGAGGAAGTCATTAGACCACTTTATCTAAATACATGAAATTAAAGGGGAAGGATATCATGTTTTGGGGGCATAATGTCAGATAGGAAATTAAATATGAGCATTTGTACAACCTACGTGATTGATATCTGCAACAACGAGCGCCTGTGACCAAAGTAATTGATGATCAGAGTATCTTTCCTCCGACTCAGACTTTACTTATGGCACAATGGTAAAAAAGTCACTTTATTTTTGACCATGTCTGCCCACTGAAGGCGGCTAGGGTTGATTTAACACAGAAATCCAAAGAAAAGTGCTTGGGTAAATCAATTGTGCCCATTACTGCTGTATCCTGGCCTTGTTGTTTGAACTAAGGGATTATGGTTAGCTATTGTTTTATCTGGTTGGTCTACTGCAATGATTATGGCTACAGAGGGAAAGTGTTGAGAGACCAGAAAAGATATTTCACCATCACACTGAGAAAGAGAGGCATGTGAAGATACAGTCCAATTTTCCTACTTGTTAGAATCACCTCCCGGTACGATTTTGAAGCAATATAACAGAGATGTTGAATCTGTCAATGTTTCAAACCATGTATCTTAATGAGGAAGACAGCATTTCAACCAGAGGCGCTATTTCCACATTGATAAAAAAAAAACCACAATTCCAGAAGTTGTTGTGTTAATGACCACAAAAATTCTTTGAGACTCCTCCCTCTTTTAATTTTATTTTTTAAAAGCAGTGAGACGTAAACATTGGGAGAGATTTTAGAGGTTTCAAATGCAGAAATGTGAAGCACTCTCATCAGTTCTGTTAAAATCCATTCTGACAGCTATATAATTGTTTAAATCATCATTTTATGTTACATTACAAGGTTTACAACATTACAGTGCAATACCATAAAAGTTGTTGTTAAATAGGATATGACTTTACACAGAAGGTTAGAAAGTGATTTGATCACACTGAAGTCATGTTAACAGATATTATTGGCTTAAAGCATTTTTAACGTTTACAGACAAGCCCTATTCACTTCCATTTTGCCTCACTGCAACCAGTTAAAAAAGTTACAAATCAAAATGTATTTAAGTAATAAAAATTATGCCACAAATGATATTGATTGAGCTTAACTCGTGATAAACCTGATATATTATTTTAAAGCAAAATAGTTGCAATATACTTCCAGTCCAAACAAGTAGTCACCCTTTGCCTACGGTTTTCCATTACAGTTCATATAAACATAAATTCAGCCAAGTGCATCTGAAATTAGTACTGGTATAGAAAATAATAATGGTGTGGGAAAAGGAAACATTAATAAGAACAAAACTGTGACAGGCAAGCTTGTGATATAGCTTGGATTGATAGTTCTGTATATTGAAAGTCATAAAATGTCTTTTACATTCTTTAAATTACATTTCTTTTCTCTCTCTTTCTTTTTTTCCCCCTATGGGTTTGTTTTCTGTGATAAAACCTAAGCGAGAACAGTGGGAAACGAGGCTCAGAATCGGGCCAGATATGAAGAATGCCACCTTTGAGGGATGTGTACTTGTGCACCTTCATGGATTTCTGCACTGGTATGATCCCTGAGGCAAGACAGTAATAAAACTGAGGTTGTAAAACATTCCCTTTATTTTGTAGCCACCAGCCATGCAATGTCACACTGCCTACCATGCATGCATATGAATCGTGACAGCACAGATATAAAGACAAGTAATTTCCCCAAAAAATCTAACATTACCCTTAATTTAAAATCTTTAATGATCAGTCCTTCAACCAGAATAGGGTTTTTTGTTATTTTCATCTGCTGTTCGTTGTGTCGTTGTGTATGCAGAGAGAGTTCTAGCAATTTAAAACTCAAGCAGCATGTTACGAAGCACTAGAAGTTAACACCCACTCTTACTTCTTACACAATCACTAACAGTGATTTTCTCTCCTGTAGTGTTCGTGAGGCACTTTGGTGAAAGGTTCTGATCTACACGTCGACAAGTTGCACAGATCAGAGAATCCCACAGCTTACTAATGAGGGGGAGAAATTAACAGGAGAGGAACGATTTCAGATTGGACTCTGTCATATGTGCTGAGAGAGAGAAGGGACGACAGACTAAGCTTTTCTCAGTTACAAAGACTGCCTGAGCTCTCAGAAGATGTCAAGTGCTAGAAAGATTTTGTGTGCATGAATTTGGTGAGATCCTCTGAAAGTAGATCCTTCCTTATTTATTTATTTAGTTAGTTAGTCTTTCAGTGTCACTTATATGTGATTTCAGTGTCCATAACTGAACTGGTCCATTTTGTTTTATTTATTTATTTTTTTTCCTCATGGTTTTATTGGAAAATTTCATGTGCTGGATTTTTGAAACAGTCCACCCTTCACTTGATTTTCAATCAGTTATGCAATGTAACATATTTTTGAGCATGTGCGGTAACACTTTATTTTAAGATGTCATAATACAGAGTAATTACCTAATTAAGTACTTAGTAGTAGCTGTTGTACTTACATGAAATAAAATGTACTTACCATGTAACTAAGTCATGGAACAGTCTGAACAGTTTGTAATTATATAGATGTAATAGGCAGAGTCTGTTACACAGCTACTTGTACACTTAAGTACAATCTTGATACACTTTATTTTAAGTCTTATGCCTGTGTAATATTCTGTAATTATAATATAATTAGAAAGGTATTACTGTCATGATAGAAGGAGAGGAAGCAGTTGCAGGTAAAAATAAACAGTTTATTTAGAGTCGGATGGAAACACAGACTGGGATGTAACAGGGCTGAGTGACGCAGGAACCGGATGGGCCAGGCAGGGTGGTGGTGAGGTGATGAGTCGGGTCCGTGCGTGAGATGATGAATCCGGGCAGACGAGGAACACAGAACAACCAACGCGGGACAACGACAGGAACACCAGACGGCAACGGCGAAGACACGAGAACTGGAACGGAGCAAAGACAGCACGGGAAACATCCACAACGATCTGACAAAGGACAGGAAAAACAGGTGAGTATTTATGTGGTATGGTGATGAGCTGCAGCTGGCCCCGTAACGAGGCTCAGCTGAGTCGCTGATGATCGGCGACAGCTCAACCACGCCCATACGCACACACACACAACAAACGCACATGATACGGGACGAGAAGGAGACAGTGAATGAGCGAACCGTGACAATAAGTTTCTGCGCTCTTCTTCTTTTGCCACAGTATCTGAGACCTCCACCATCTCTGAGACTGATATCACTTCTGAGACTGACACTACTTGTTCTCTATGGAAGAGATTTCATGTAGCAGTGAAGTGCACTGGAGCAATGTTGAATGTAATGACCTGGCATTCCTTTTCTAATCATTCCACAGTGAAAAGCATTGCTATTGTAGTACTGCCTCTCACTTCCAGTGCTTCTACCACGACTGGCTCTGGCTTGCAGACTGACACTATCTCTCAGACTGCCAAAGCCTCCCAGACTGACACTGTGTCTCAGAGTGTCATCAACTATCAGGCTGCCAAAGCTTCCCAGAGTGACAGTGCCTTTGACACTACTGCCTTTCTAATGGGATTCTCTCTGGGACTTGTGCCACTGCCACTGTCTCTGCCTCTGCTACCAACTCTGAGACTGCTACCACCTCTTACATCGCTAACATTGCCACTATTTCAAAATTGAAATGCCTCTGAAACTGGCAATGTACTGCAAAAATCTGCAAGATTGTTTACAAGCTAATTTTGCACAGTTGGCTTGAAGATTGCCATCTGTTTCTCAACGAACCTGAACCAATGTCATCAAATGACGGCACAGCTGTGTGGCAGTCATGATTTTGAAAATTGTTTATTCATACAATAAATATGGAAATGATTTGTTTTATTCTTACTTGGTTTGCATTACCATAGTTTTAAATATGTAGTAATTTATATATTTATATGAATTTGTAAAGTCTGATTGAAAGTTTGGGTTAAGGGTAAAACAATTATAAAACTATATATATATATGAATACATAGTAGACGTTTATAAAATAGCAAAAATAAATTATGAAGGCATGGTAAATGTTTTAATAAGGAAGTTTTATTGTGATCTTCATGTAACATTTTAAAATAAACTTCAACACTTTGAGTTTAATAGTTAGCTTTAATAAAAATCAGCCCCTGGGTATTAAAAGTGCCTGAAATTGAAAAAAACAAAAAAAACAAAAAAAAACAACAAAACAAAACAAACATTCAGGATATGTATATACATTCTGATTAGAGTTTGTCCATTTTGGTAAATCATTGTTACTAGAGTCTTTAGGAATTGTTGTGTCAAAGAAGAAGCCCTTAAAGCATTTTTAGCAATAAAACAATTTCATGCCTGTCTCCTTAGTGTTGTATTAATTAAATTAATCAGTAAATTATTAACCAGAAATCATTCTAATAATACAGACAAATCAGAAAGTCCCAAATTTCATCCCTCAGAATGAGTTTAGGAAAAACATAAGTAGGCTACTACTTAACTGGCATTTTCCTCACATACACACATGATGTGACAGCCTGTGAGATATTTCTGACATTATGAAGTGGAATTGTAGTAGACAGCCCAATGAGCCCCAATGGAGGTGAGGGCAAATCCATTCTGACGACCACTGAGGAAACGTAGCTCACTTCCATCATGGGTCGGGTATAAGTTAAATGAAAGTCCAGAAGGTTGCCCCACTTTAAAAGAGCGCCCCTCATTAGTGACAAACATAAGCTCACTGACGTAACCAGAATAATACTTTCCAGAGATCTGAACGAAATGTTCATTGTCGAAGAGTGTCATCTCCCTTTCATTGCCATAATAGCTCACGCCAACCAGTTCTGTCCAGTTACCTTCATATCTCAGCTGGATCCTAAACAGATACAGTATGTGCCGTTAAATAATTCAGAGCTAAATATCATATAACTACACCATAAAAAAATACAGAATATAAAAATAGAATGTTTAATATGCTGTATGAAATATAAAGTATATGTTTATACTTACTAGTATAATAATTACAACGGATCAGGTTATTTTTGACTTCATAAGATGTTATCTATTGTGTAACTGGTGCTTGGGAATACCTACCCATTGATGTAGTTGTAGCTGTAGTAGTATCCATAGGAGGGATATTCATAAACTCTGACTCCAGTGATGCGGCCCTCATGTGCAGTGGAAAATTCGGTTCCACTGCCATCCCCAACAGCAGGGGAGTATGAGTAAAATTCAGGTAAAGCTGAAAAGGTAATTGATTATCAGCTGTAAGTGACTGAAATTAGTTTTCAATAATCACTAAAACTATTTTTTGGTTCCAATTGAATCCATTATTTTGACTGTTTTAGTTATACTGCTCAAAATTTAATTATTCATTGTTATGCTACATTTAATGCCTATTTCTAACAGTGTCAAACAAAATAACAGTAATCACTTGATGTATAATCATTTAGTCAATGTTGATTTATATATTGCACTATATTTGTATTGAGCTGTACAGTAGTACTCACGCATAGTCATGCTCATGGCGCAAAGGGCAGAGAGCACCACAAAATGATGCAGCATTTTGGATTGCTTAGCTGTCCACTGCTCTTATACAATCTAGACAGCAAATTGTAGATTAATATTGTTGAAGACAGCAAATAACGATGAATTATAATTAGTTTTTAAAAATAAACATCTAATTTTACTGTATTCACAAATAAATTAATACATATGAAGAGTTCATTTTCAAAAACAGATAACTCATGTTTTTTTTTTCTTCATTGTGCATTCCAGTTAATCTCAATCAAACTGCAGTTGGGTTATTTTGATTAGATTAAAAAATAACTAAAAATACAGCTAACTAACACAATAAAAACATGATAACCTAATAAAGAACATGATTTTTAAAAATAAAAAAAAAACAACAAAAAAACAGTCATCAGTTTTTGCAAATAAACTCTTCATATATATAGATAAAAAAAACTTTTAAGATTATTTATTCATTATGTAGTGTATCATATTGTTTAATGTTATATGATGCCGTTACTTGTAGTTGAGCCTGAGAGAGTGTTCCTTGAGTAGGATGATTAAACCAAGCCTTCATTTATACTCTCTTGCTGGTCCAGCCTCTTCTTTTCATTCTTTTAGATGAATGAATGTTTCGGGACATTTTTTAAAGATTCATGAGTGTCTCTGGAAGGAAAATATTTTAAGATGGAATTTCCTTGTTGTTTGTATCATTAGACACCTGACACATTTCGGGAACTGATACTATAAAAGGACTCTTTTTTTCTCCAAGTAAAGGACATTTCAAGTAAAATATTATGTGTTCTAAAAAAAATTTGAACAACCAAGCATTACAAAACTCTGACCAGGTGTGCTGATCAAAACTATTTTTTATCAAAATATTAAAATTAACTGATTTAAAAAAAAAATCACATTTTTTTTATACTAACCATTATCTCCCCCACACTCCCCCAACTCCACACTATTTACAAGTTGTAAACAAGTTGTGAAAATTATTGAAGAAATACATTAAACATGTTGAAAATAACAATTTTTAGTCAGTGTGTGCATGTTGGTCCCTGAGTAATTCTCAACTCACACATTGTCCACAACATTTGAGCTTATATATAACAAATTAAACAAAACATTCTGCTTCAGATGATATCAAATCTGTCATGCAACATGCATTACCTGATTACAATTCAGATTATAACCCAGAAGGGAAATAATATTTTTGTCCTGTAAAATCCATATGTTTGTACATGAGGGTGGGTTTGAAGACAAAATATGCAATGTAAAGTAAAGAAACTGAATGTGATTTGAATTTGACTGACCACATTTGGTCAAGTATGACAAAAGAGTGGTGGTGCATTCAAAATCTAATTGTCTTAAACAACTGCAGAAATTCCCTTACCAGTGACCTGAGATGCAAGACCTTCAAATTGAACAATACTGCTGAAAACTTATGGTTTTGCAAGATCCCATCATGCATTGAAGCTTAAATAATGTCACGTTTGTTGTCTTTTATTATTATTATTTGTTGTCGTTGTTGTGATGTTAAGAGCTCATCTTCTTACATTTCTTGAGGTTTATCTGTGAAGGTCTATGCACAACCTTCTATTTAATTCAAACTTCTCTTTTATTGTGCTTTCGTAGTAAGAGATAGGACTCATACACCTCATTCAACCAGTAAATTCATCAAGGCAGCTACTGAGTACTTGTTTAACAAATACTCAGTAGCTGCCTTGATGAATTTACTGGTTGAATGAGGCATTTTTCATTTAGTGAACAACAAATTCAAAAATAAAACAAAAGCCGTGTTACTTTTTTTTTTAACAGTTTGTGGTACAGTAATTAAGAACCTAGAAATCTTTATGCATCGGGTTTTATTGATTTTTTTTTGTTCTTCTCAACAATTCTTTTTCCTCTCAATAATTCATGTTTAATTTAAAACAACTTGCAAAAATAAAACATCCAAAACTTTCACTAAAACAAAACCAGTTACACAGCTCGTAAATGTAATTACTTGTCTCCTCCACGTTTGCATGACAGACAGTACAATGTAATCTCTTTGTTTGGGGTGATGTGGTTCATTTGGCTCTGAATTAAGGAAGTAAGTACAGTGAACAATAGAACTTTTTGTTGCTGTTAAACGTCTTATATTCTATCAAGTGTGCAGTTTTTTAAAGTTTGAAATAACTATAACTGTCAATATAAAAATAACATTTGTAAATTATTCAATTTTATTATTATTATTATTATTTTATGTATCTTAAAAACTTAATGAAAGCCACTATTTTTGGTCCTGACTGATTTGGAGTGAGCTGATGTCCTTGAGTGGGATAGAAGTTGATTCTAAATGTATTTACCAAAGATATAGGTGAAAAAAATGGTTTTTTGTTTGTTTGTTTTGTTCTGTTTTTTGTAATTACATACAATTAAGTAGAAAATTTTTGCAAATAATAAAAAAAAAACAGCCTAAATGCATAATTATAAATGCATACTCTAAAATGTATGTTTATTATGTTAAATGTATGTAATCTATTTATTTTTTCATGGTTCAGAACATCGCTTTGGATGAGTTGCTAATGTCACGACTACTGCATTTAAAGTATATTGAGTGACTGGGAAAGGTGATTTTGTTGTAATGTAGAAAATCTGAAAATCATACGTATATTTGTCCTGTAGGGTAGTGGGAATACCTGAGTTCACTCAGCATATATATATATCACATGGAATTCACACAAACTGATATAACATAAATGAAACCTTACTAATGTTTTCTCTCCACAGATTATAATGTTTTTTTTTTTTTTTGTTCGTTTGTTTTTTGCTATTGCTTAAAAAAATTAGAGAACGTATAATTTCACAATTAGAAAATTTGAATTTTATACTGTAAATTACAATCATTTTACAATTATTTTCTTTAGCCAGTGAATACTGTGCATTCTTGTACAGTATTTGTGTTGGCAATGATCATACATTCCTTCTTGTTTGTTTTCTTTGGGGAACTGGAATATACATAGAAATGAGTTGTTGTTCTCGCTGTCTGTGTTCTTGAATAGGTCATTGTTTTGTGGCATGTTAGATTGATTGCTCATGCACATCAATTTCTTTTTCAAAATCAGTGTGGCCTTATGTGGCCTTGTGTGGCTTCTATAGATTTGTTATATTAAAATATGCACATTTTGCATTTATATAGATTCCTCTATATCTTATGCATACACCTCCTCGCAAAAGTCTGCTAGTCTCACATGCCTAAAAATTCTGTATCTCTTTCCTTCCAGAAACTTTGCTGTATAATGTACATTGACTGGACCAACCTGATAATGATCAAGTCAGACTTTATTTCTGATTTGAAATACATTGTTGAAATATGTGTTTGGTGAGAAGTTGAGATTTCTATATTTTCTCAGTCAGTTAGATAGGTGCTGTACTTGTATGATTGAAAATATCCTACTGGTTACTTTCCCAAAATGGCCACCAAGTGAACAATATCAAAAAACACACTACAGTTAAAATGATAATCAAGTACTTTACATGTGCAGTTGGTCAACACATCCAAAAATGTGTACTTCTTTAAAGCATGACAAAAGATTATTAAAACAATGATTTAAAAATGTGAATTTATTACAAAGTGCATTGAAAAAATAGTGTACATAAGTGTGACAAGAAACAATCATAAAAGAATGCTCTTTAAATACTGTACATTTATGTGGCATTTCATTTAATTAATATTATTAGCAAGCTTTAAGATCTGAATTACAGTACAACTGTACTTTCAATGCAATGCATTTATTAAGGGGACACAAAGTATGTTTGTTTTACAAAACATTGTTTGAATGGACATTGTAGTCTTGTTGTACAAACTTCATTAAAATGACAGAAATGTTCCATACAATTAGTTTATTTTTTAATTTAATTGAATTTCTTCTCAGCTCTTTCTTCACCTCTTCGTTCATCTGTAATCACTTGAGGTCTTGACTTTAAGAACAAAGTAGCTATTAGCAGAATCTCTGCACTGCACATCATTTGTTTCCATCAGCTAATTCATCATAGACTTTCACAGGTGAGATCTTCAGTCAGTCTCCAATCACTGTGTGACCACCTGCCCTCCAGATTCCATTCACACCCTCTACTCTTCGAGATTGTCTTGTGTAACTTTTGCAGATAATACATTCATGTGAAGAGGAATTGTCTACTTCCTTTTACTGTAAAAGGAATTACTTTTATCTTTGGTTATCCTTCATCGCTGTCAGTCCTGCTGCATTATCAGCATTCAGGTTGGCAGAGATAACCAGAACTAGCTACACTCTGTCTACGGTGAGCGTAATTTCACCAAGTACAACATGTTCCTGTCAAACGAGGGATAACTTTTCAGGAAATATCTGTTTTAGGCTCATGATCAGGGTTAGGTGCTTTTACACCCTTGTTAGGCCCAGTCCACACAGAGAAACGTTTAGTTGTATACGCATACATTTTTTATCGTATAGGTGTTTTGTCAAGATGGATCTAGTGTTTTGGAAGAGTGAAACCAACATTTTTTTAAACCGTTTTCATGTGTAAAGCCAATCTGTATATTTTCTGAAATGATGATGTCATCAGCCCACATCTCGCGCCTAGTCAGAGGCCGCTACGCCATTTAACAGCAACAAAAACATGAACAAACACTGAACGATTGTCTTTTTAAGTGACATTAACACAGATTAATAAATGTATTGTTCCATGTTCGTTTGTAAACCTGTACAAGGTTTATATGCATAGTCAAAGTCTTCTTCTCCCTTTTTAGTTCTCTCTGTGGCAGAATTACAGCGCCATATGCTGGTCTGGCATGTATACTACATCGTTATGTGTCGGTTTTGTCGTTTCGTTTGGGGGCAGATATTTCTTGAGACGAGGGGAGAAAAAAATATCGGATAGGGAAAGCTTTGGCTTTATGTGGACGTAGCCTTAATCAGCTATCTTTTCACACTGATTTTAGGAATAAATTGTGGGTAGGGTTAGGTTTATGGGTAGGGATTGGGCTAAGTCTATATTTATGGATAGTAATGTTGATCCAGGATCAACAAAAGATGTTGATCCAGGAATATGTCTTACTTCTCAAGTTGTCTTAATTATATTCTTAAGGAATTTTAGGAGAGACAAAAACTGCACACCAAATGACATGCTATACACTATGCACTTATACACTATGTACTTATGCACTATGCACTCAACCATGTAGTGTCCGAATTATATAAGGTAATTTTGTTATTAATAATCAGAGTCTGATAGCCCCACCCCCTTTGCAAATTTTGATGACAGTTGTGCTGCTTCATATTTTTGTTTTAAAATGTTTTATAATGTTTTAAAACCAAAATATGCATTTCACAGAATATTTTCTACTTACTATATCAACCTTACCGCATAAAGTTACATAAACAGAAGACATTTTTGGTGTGTTTTTTTGAAGAATAATGGGGTGTTTATGTCATACCTCATCTTAATTTTACATTTATTTGTAGCATAAACTTGAGATGTATAATTACAACAGTAATTATAGTACAACAATAGTACACTTTTTACATCAATTATAAAAGGTAGGTAAGAAAACTGAAAATCTCTTATTTTACTTTTATTTAAAGGGATACTCCACCCCAAAATGCAATTTTTGTCATTAATCACTTACC
>JAUZSZ010000123.1:6974294-6985090 GCA_034780575.1 Labeobarbus marequensis | reverse complement strand
TGCCGGACCCAGAAGGGAAAGACAAAGAGAGACACAATTAGGACAAAATAACAGCTATCTTAACCAAGACAGTCCTGACAAGAACACCACATGCAGACTCTCCACAACGGCCAAACTTTTAATTCAGAGCGTTCAAGCTCAGACTCATGGGACTGCTCTTCTGAAAACTGAGCGATGCGCTTTAATGAACTCTACAGGGAGACGACAGCAAACAAGAGTGAGACGGCCCAAACACTCGTATCACCTGGGCCTCTGTCCTTCATTAAAACTCTCCCATCAAACAAAGAACATGGAAATGGCCCTGTATCTTTTCCCAGACTCAATGCAGTGAAACGACAATGTGCCAAAATCTATATTTTACTGAGTTTCTAGCTAACAATGCAAGCCAAAGTCTGGGCGGAATTCAAAATGAAGTTCAACAATAACAATAAAATCTTATCAGTAACTTCTAGGTAATAAAAACACTCGTTTAAGTCGAGCCGTTCCATAAAATGGAGTCTCTAAAGGCTTCGCCATGCACTTTTCTTTCAAACAACAGCGATTACAAACATAATTCACAATCAAAGTTCTCAGACTGCAAGAATGGGGCGTTCTCAAAGGCAGAAGAGTGCTGGATGAGGCCACTGCAATCTGACATGGTGGTAAACTGAGGAAGAGGCAAACAGACTGAAATGGATTGTCGTCTAAAATTTCAGATGGATTTTGAGCAAAAAAAGTTGTGTAGCAATGGTTTACTAGTCCATTTCAATTTATGGAAAAATCTAAGAAACCCAATGCACAATACTGCTATCGGAATCACATTTCTGGGATTGCAAAAGGATTTCTATTGTCGCAGGGCAAAATCGTAGACTGAGAAGTGAAAAAAATATGAATAAGACAGGAAGGTGTGAACCATTCTGCATAATGTCCATCCTAAATACTAGGGCCGGTCTTTAATACAGTGCAATGCATCACACAATTGGTTGGCATCTTCAAGCACGCATGGCTGCTTCTGCATAACACTGTTCTGTTTGTCAACTGTCAATCTGAGATGTCTTACAGGTCGCCTGTCACAATGGCTGGTAGATGAGTGAAATTACCCGTCACTGCACAAAAAAATACCCACGTTCGGATGGTGGCAGGTGTTAATTTCATACCTGAGCCTATTTCGAAAAAGAATGTGAGTAATGAAACAATAAAATAGATGAGATGCATGATGGAAGACGATATTAGAGTCAATCTGTTAAGGAAATTCTGAGCTATTTTCTGGTTTCGAAAACGTCAGCAGCACCTCATAATTATTCATGTGACTGTGTGGATTTATCCTATGAGAAGGCGCTGATTCATAATTATTCATGACATCACGTCACACTGTCCTGAGACAAGCGCTTCAAACAGTGCTCAGCGGGCACTTCAGTGAGTTGATACCTTACAGAAAGAGTCGAGTGTTCGTACTCTCTTGTGATGCTGATGGAGCGACAGGCTTTCAGTCAACCAGTAGCTTTGAAATGTTTGAGTGCAACAAGTATCGTGTGAGAGTTTCTAGATTCATTAAGCAGTGGACTGAGACAAGTAATGGACACAAACACCATCAAAACACTCATCACCACTGAGTCAACATCAAGGAATAACAAAAGTTATTAAAAATGCAAATTGCACATTCACTTTTTTGATGCAAATGAAAATGGCTTTCATTTGTTAGTGCATTAAATTATAGAAATAAAATGAGCTGCGTGTATTTGTGAACTTGCATAATACAGGGCATTTTGCCGAGTGCAATTATGAATGGCAGCATGCATTTATGAGAACCTTTGATGCCATTAAAGCAAAATAATACAGCGGATCAGACACAACTATTGTGTTCTCTCCTCCCTCCACTCCTACTCGTTTCACTGTGCTGAGCACTGATGTGCTGAAATGAAAGGGTTTCAAGACTTAAACTTAAATGTGAGGTAAAAATGCTAATGCAAAGATGCAAACAGTGCACCAACAATGGTATGTTAGTATGCTCTAGTTCTAGCTTACTTGTAAGTGGACTTGAAAGTATGTACTAGTGAAGTACATACTTTTAGTATGTAGTACAGAATGCACACGAGGAGTAACTTTTAATGTTTTCAGCAGGCTTGGTTCTGGAAGTATTTTTCTTATTCATTTTCTTCATATGCATTTAAAAAATAAAACCGTTTTCAGCAATAAACCAAACAACTATCTCCAAAATAAATCCAGCCTAAGGTAGTGAGCTGGTCTGGCAGGGCAGATGGGTTGGTTTGGATGGTTTTAGAGGGGTTTTGAGCATTTGTCAGACTGGCAGACAAACCAGTTTAACAGTTTAAACCAGACTAGTGAACTAACTTAAGCTGGTAGAAGCTTTTTTTTCCCAAAATGCAATGAAGTAAAGCTCATTAAGTATTGTAAATTACGTAATCAAATCTGCAGAATGCGACCTGTTTTACTGTTAAATAAAACTAAAGTAAAACTATTCAAAACATTTTCAAAATTGATTGGAATGAAGCTGAAATAACAAATATTAGAAGTTAAACAAATTGGAAACTTAATGAAATATTTTTTTGGTTGAAGTACTAAAATTACTAAAAATAAAATAAATTAAACTAAATAGAAAAAATATAAATATAAAATGCTAATTCAAAATAATAAATACTACAGTAGTATATAAATATTATATGGGACCAATATAAAATTATTGAGGCTAAATAACTGAAGTTTATTGTACAGTTTCCACAACATACAAATATACGAGATGTTATCAGTAATGCTGTAAGGCAATTGCATGGGTACTGTTCAGCAATTCCCATTTCCATTTTAACAGTGGGATTATGGGTCGTTTAGTATCTCATTGGAAATTTTGCAGTTAAACTACTTGGTTGAAATATCTTTGTTCATTCAAAATGGTTTCTCTATGAAGCAAATTGAATGGTATTTTACTTCCAGACCCTGACTGTTGTGCTCTACTGGGATGCATCCAAAGACTTCACTGCACGCTGGGAAATAAGGCAGGAAGGAGGTCAAAAACTCAGAAGACACCTGAGTATTAGCCGATATGCTGAGAGACAGATTGAGAGCGGGAAAGTCAGAGCGTTAGACTTACGAGAGCATGCAGGAAAACTGTTGTTAATCTGTTCCACAACCTCAGCCAGATCAGAGTTACTGTTAGCACACTGATGGAGGAAATCATCTGAGGACACACACAGAATACACTCAACAGATTATTACATAAAGTCGTCAATCAGATCCCACAGTATAGTCACCCAACCTGTGTATCTATACCTGTGAGCTCGGCCTGTCCTGCTGTATCCTGATGGAGAGAGCCAGAAGAGAAAGTGCCATTTAACTCAGGCTAGAAAGAGAGAGAGGCATGGTTTAAAATAAACAGCAACCCTAACTGATAGTAACCTACAATAGTATCAAATATTGAAAAATACATCAGTGCTGCCAGTGTTTCCGCTATTACTGCTTATAGTCTTCCTGTAGGTGAAAGCAAGGTGGCCAAAAATGTCAGGCTGGAATGACAGTCTTGTTTGCCTTCTTGGATATTGAGTTATATTGTGTTTATTTAGCTAAGAGCCTTTGACAAGACCATCTGGCTAAACCGAGGCCCAGTGTGGTAAGTCAGGCCCTCAGGAGACCCAATAAATTACTGTTACTCTAAATCAGGGCTCACTGAACGCCTCTGCTTGATTCACGACGCTATTGGCGGCTGTTGGGCTCGCTGTCATTGCCCGTTAGACCATGAAGCCCATTGAAGGATGGAACAATAGCAGTTTATACAGTGAGGCAGCTGAGACAGGTGAATGTTAGTCTCAGATTCACACTCCAGGGACGGTTCAGGGACAGGCTGATGCATATTCAAAAAATGGGACTGCCTAGGAGGACAGTTCTTGGCCAGAATAAGAAGCTAGGCTTTAGTTCCAATAATCAAAAGGCTGCACAAGATTCAAGCTCTGTTCCAATAGAGAACTGCAGGGATGACATTTTTTTGTTGGCCAACCTTGTGTTCATCACAGACCTTATTTCAGGCCAAAAAACCCATCAACTTAAGGATAATACTAAAACAATAACTTCTTTCTGGGTTTTAGTGCTCAATCTTTCATCAATTTATACAGAACCTAGCGAACTTGCTGTCTAATGCCTACACAGGAAGTATCCTTAAAGCCGCTGTCCTGCAGAGTTTAGCTCCAACCCTAATCAAACACAGCTGAACAAGCTAATCAAGGTTTCCAGTATAGATAAGGCCACAGGCAGGTGTTTTTTTTTTCTTTCAGAGTTGGAGCTAAACTCTGCAGGACATCAGCACTCCGGACCGACTATCCCCGCTTTAAAAGGATAGTTTGCCCAAAAATTAAAATTAAACCATGATTTACTCACCCTCAAGCCATCCTAGCTGTATATGACTTTCTTCTTTCAGACAAATACAATCGGAGTTATATTTAACAATGTCCTGGCTCTTCCAAGCTTTATAATGGCAGTGAATGAGGGTTGAGATTCTGAAGCCCAATAAAGTGCATCAATCCATCATAAAAATTGTTCCACTTGGCTTCGGGGGGTTAATAAAGGCCTTCTGAAGTGAATCGATGCATTTGTGTAATATAAACATCCATATTTAAAACTTTATGAAACGGAATCTCTAGCTTCCGCTAACTGTTGTACGCGTGTTCAAGAGAGAGTGGCGTTCCAGCGGATGACGTAAGACGTAGGCAAACTCGGTGACAAACGCAGAAGTGCAGTGAAGAGAGCAAAACAAAACACTGGTCATGAACTAGAAGTACAAAACAAGGATTTGTAAAGAAAAATGTCAGAGTACTGTATTTCGATATAAGCCACAAGGAGACCGTTTTTTCTTTGCTGTAACCAAAACTTGGCTCTCGTGAGACATGAGCATATTCTTACCAGAGGTTACGCTATGTCTACATCTTATGTCACCCGCTGGAACGCCACTCTCTCGTGAACGCGTGTACAACAGATAGTGGAAGCTAGAGATTACGTTTCATAAAGTTTTAAATATGGATGTTTATATTACACAAATGCATCACTTCACTTCAGAAGGCCTTGTGTGGAGCACTTTTTAATGATGGATGGATGCACTTTATTGGAATTCAAAATCTCCATCATTCACTGCCATTATAAATCTTGGAAGAGCCAAGACATTTTTTAATATAACTCACATTGTATTCATCTCAAAAAAGAAAGTCACATACATCTAGGATGGCTTGAGGGTGAGTAAATCATGGGGTAATTTTCATCCTATCTGAAATGGAACCTCAAAAGTGATTTGGAATGCTATTCATAGGCTTCTGCCACACAAATAACAATCCTCACATGAAGCACATGGGAAAGCTGAGTCTAAACTGATTTCAGTAGAGTTTAACGTTAGCATGTTGCTAAGCTAATGACATGCTACTCTAAGTGTCTGTTTACACAAAAACTTTTTATGAGTTTTGGCCGTTCATGCACACACCAATTTGGAGGCCTGAAAATGTAAACTTTTGAAAACGGGTTTCAAAGTGTCTAATATGACATTTTTAGTAATTTTTCACAGATCCTGTATGGGTAGAGAATAAATATTAATATATTCATAAACAAGATATCATCTGCCATTTTTTTATCTGGCTAAGAATTTGGCCACAACAAATTATCTCAAGGCTAGAATACACTACATAAACTTAACAGATTTTAAAACACTAGGCATTATACACTTTGTAAATGGTTACAGAGAAAAAACTTGGCGATTTTGGAGCAACACACTACCAGTCTTTCAAAACATCCCAGACTCAACAAAATCATGCAGAAACATGCCTTGTTGCGTTTTTCTGCATACATCAACCCAACTGCCTAGAATCTTCAGACTGGCTCTGACTTTTGGCAACTAGTGTCTACTCTTCCAGACTGAAAATCGAGGGGAAAGTCATGTAGTGCATTTCAGTTTTTAGAAGGCAGAATTGTGCTCCCTAGCACCTCCTAAAATGCCATCTAAGTAGGCAGTTCACTAGCAAGTGTGATACCTGATGCAGCAGCTGGCGTAGTCGGTAGAGCTGCGATTCCAGCTGTTTGTTATGGTCCTCCAGTATCTGCATGCGGGCTTCCAGCCGTCCCTTGTGCTGTCGCAGGAGTTTAGCTTCAGCTAACATGTCAGCTTCCTCAGGGGCCCCGCTAACAGTTGCGGCCCCCACGCTGGGCTGACCGTGCTGCTGGCGCAACTGTTCGTACTCCCTCTGCAGGGTCCTGACCGCAGACAGACAGAGAGAATGTTTATATGCCATATATAACACCAGCTTTTGGGCTTTTTGTTTATTGTGAGTTTGAGTTATGAGTGTTGGATGCTGTGCCGATTCTTTTATGTTCTGGCTTTGAAAGGCAATGAAGAAAAGTGAACCCAAAGGGACCTGCAGCCAAATTCACCCTATTGTTAGAAAGCTACAGAATAGCCTAAAGCCAAACACACACTAAACAGAAGCAAAACATAATCAGACCAATTACGGTGAAGCTCTTCCATTGAATAATTGTAACATTAACATTAATTCAATTAAAAGTAAATCCATTATTTATTGTATGAATGGGAGAAACCGCAATGTGGCAGCTCTAGTCCTGCCTTCTAAACAAAACAATCGCCACTTGTTAAAGTCTGTTGTTAGAAGCGCTGGTTCCCATAAAATCAGTTGATCTCCTGAGACTTGTAATTCATTCACACCAAGATTAATATTTGGTGCAATAAACATTTTGATTTGAATGAACGGCTGTTTAGACTGTCACAAACATTTGCATGAAATAAATAGAACATATTTTTTTTTTAGTGTTTATGAGTTTTCATTCAGCCTCTCTGCCATATTTTACACTTTGCACATGTGCATTTGCTGTGTTTTTTAATGCTATTTTAGTGTAAAAAACAATATATATGGGACAGTTCATGTTAGATTGTATTGCTGATTTGAAATATGTTATTTAGATGTGAGTTTGGCCAGCACTTCTTGAAATTTCAGTATTTCCTCATTCAAGTAGATAGGAGTTGGTCTCTCTGAACTGAAATAGTTGTCCAGAGGCTTTGCAAATATGGCTGCAGAGTGAACAGGCTTTCCCTAAAAAGGACTTCAGATCAATCAGCTTAAAGATCACAACTAGACGTTATAGGCAAGTCTCCACTTGCTCATTTGTTTTGCTTAAAACAGTGACTTGTTACTTCTAGTTAAAAATAAAAAACAGAGGATGTGTCAAATGAAGACATTTTACATGTAAATCCAGACTCTTTACAAAAATCAATGCAAAGGTTTAACAAATCATTTGGGCTGTTAGTCTTAAAGTTGTGATTGTTTTTTTCTATTGTGACGTAAATCTGAGTGAAACTGCTTTTTGATTTTGTCTATCAGGAATTGATTGGATCAGTGGATCACTGTTTGCCAATTGCTGTGATCTGATGTGAGTGACAGGTTGCTGGAGGGGAGGGATTATTGTGCACAGATAAAATGTTTATAACATTGCAATATTCCATTAAAAAAATTGTCAGTTTTGATTTCATGATGACATTGAAGTGGACATGAACTATAGCGTACCGCTGCTCCTCCTCCAGTCGTGCTATGATTCGCTCCAGCTCTCCTCGCTCCTCCCTCTCCACAGCCTCCAGAATCTGGGCGGGGCTCTGGAGCAGGTAGGAGGGGCTGTAAGGGTTGTTGGGGGCGGGGCTCCTGCTGATGTGGGCGGGGGTTTGCAGCTGGCTGAAGGATGAGCCCTCCCCTCCCAAAGTCTGACAGTACTGCAGGATTAAAGCATGTTCCTCGTCCCTACAGAACAAGAGAGAGAACAAGTTAGAAACATTCAATTTCTACATTTTGCGATGTAACTGCGCACAACCTACTACCATGAGTTTCTATGATATTCTGGTCTCTACATAAATGATTTTTTCCTGCCCACTTTATCCACCAAGAAAAAAAAAGTTGCGTTTGCTTAGAAAAGTAAAATCTAGGGCTGTCAAGCAATTAATATTTGTAAACTAATTAATTACAGGATGTGCTGATTAATTGATTTGGCTGAGAAATTACCTATAATTTAAAGACATTGTGTAAAACGTGAAAAGGTTTGAATTAGAAAAGGTTTTTACAGGAAATATTCTGATTTAAAATAGAATTTATTATACTTAAACTTTTAATGCTACAATGTGGCCATAACTTTGTTTTCAGATGCTGCATCTGAAGTGGCATTTGCATATATTTACACAGACTCTTCAGAGGTGGCATAAATGTTTTACATTGCAATTAGAATCTCATAAATAATGCTGTTAGATTAAAAAATAGGGTAGGCAAATTCAGAGAGGCAATAGCAAGCTAGCTTTGAAAGCATAAGATCCCATCCTCCCTGCATAATCAGTCTCCAAAGCCACACCTCCTCCAAAACACATGACTGTGCGCAGGCAGAGCAGAGGCTAAAGTCACACGATGAGAGATGGCATCAGCGCTGTCAGATTAGCAGCACAAAACATTACAGTACAAATCTCATAGTATTACAATATGCTGATGATGTATCACTTCTGCGGGAACAGGCTGTGCTGAGGTATGCAAATACATATGTTGGTAGGACAGCCTATCATAGTCCTTGGACCGAGGGATATGATTGGATGAATATTTCATGGTCCTACACCTTCCACAGACGATATAAATACATATAAATACATTTAGACCACTTAACTTAATGATTGCTATCAGGATGTAGAGAGACTTTCAACCAGGATAACAATTGTGTGCAATTCTTGGATTTGTGTGTAAAGTTTTGAAGAAAAAAAAAAGAGGCAAAGTTCTGAAAATGTGTGTAAGCAGTTGAAAAAAACTGTAAATGTAATGTATATTTCCTGAGCATAAAGATATATAAATATTTGACACTTCCCATAATCATGAACTAAAATGTATAAAGATAATGAATATTCCATGTATGCATTAATTAGCTACTTTTCTCAGAAGTTTAATTTGAGTTAATGGTTGGTGGGAAAAAATTGCATTTTTTTCCCAGTTTTTATTAAAGGCACGGTGCTGGTCATTTTTTAATGGCTATAGGATTTACAGAGTGGGTTGGTCCAGGATTAGTGGCACACTGTAAAATGTTTTCATCATTATGTTTTAACAAGTTTTTATTTCGAGTTTTATGAGTTTTCATCTGTAGGCTACTGAAATAGAAAGTGGTTTTAAAGTGTAATCAGCTGATCACTGCGGGCTTTACAGCACCTTAACCTTAATTTAAAATGTAGGGCAGCAGTTACTGTCAGTTGGTTAACTTTTTACAGGGTATGTGTTTGGACCCTCCTCTCGCCAGGGGCTCTTACGCACAGCACAGGTGTGGGCTGTGATTGGCTGTTTGGGAGCGCTGCTCCAGACACTCGCTAAAGCGCACTGAGCGGAGACTCTGAGAACATCTGTATGAGCAGTGGCACAGTTATCCTCAACCACACTGCATTAAAGCACTGAGAGAAGTTCTCCAGAAACGCACAGCCAGGATGCAGATCATGGACTCGGGATCGCGTTTACTGCGCTTCACTGATGCTGTGCGATAGATTTGAAGAGATTCAGTGAGAGCGCGGTGCGCATTTGGAGAGGCACGGAGGCTGTTCGCGGCAGATTTTGGATAAGAGTCTAGGAGACATGGCTTGCCTGCGCTGCGTGTCAGCGAGGAGGAATTATACCGCATCCATCTGTTCTGTGCTGTTCATTCTGTCTTTTACACTCGGATGCCAGCAGGTGAGCAAACACGCGCCTGTTTCGTCAATATTGCTTTGTATTGCAATGCAAATGATGCATGTTCACTGTCTGTCCGTGTAGAGATCTCACTGTGCATCTGCAACCCTTCAGGCTGGTCCTCATGTAAAGCATAAAGCTCTGCTGGAAACACTGCGGTTACCTCACAACACAGGTGAGAGCGTGACAGTTACCTGACAGGTGTGATTGACAGCTGTCAGTCACAGTTACATTATATGAGCCGTTAATTGATATTGCATCGTTAATTTAGATTTTCCTCCCAAAAATGAGAAGAAAGGAACTCAAAAATATCTTTGTAAGAGAATGACTTTATTGCATTTGCACAGTATATACGGGATTTGGTCGGCAGGGGGCGCTAGATATCCTAATTAATCGGCGCGCTATGACAAATGCACCTTAAATAGCTCAAAACCGTTGTGTTGAGGTGATCAGGCCATTTAAAGATAATAATAATAATGAATGCATTAATAATAACAGTGCACTTTATTGTTTCTTGAGGTGACATTTAATAACTACAGTGTTTGCAAAACCTGACACCCGTGCATGCACACACATTTATTTATCTTTGTAAATGAGGATATAAAAATAAAAATAGCACCACAAATTTGTGTTTTTATATAAAGCTAATTGTAATAATCCAATGGTTTGGTTAGAGACTAATCCAAAACATTCTCCTAAAAGAAGACTAAACTGAATAAAAACTGAAAAAAATGCATGTGTATTTTATATGAATCATTTGTTCCAACCGAGGGTGTCCCCAAAAGGAGGTTTTGTTTGTCACTTCTGCAGACAATTTTGTACGTGCACACACACACACACACACAGAACGAGTGGTGTGTAGCATAAAGATTGGCATGCACTGGGACTTAGTGAACAATGAACAAAGGCAGACACTTGAAGAAGCTCTCCATCAATCAGCCAAGCTTTACAAACAGTCTCTGTGTGCACTTACTGCCTTTATCCTGCAAAGAGTTTTTGCACTGTTTGGCATGAGCTTAGAGACTGGAGTAGCCAGATATAAGTGTGTGTGCGTGTGTGTGTGTGTGTGTGCGTGTGTGTGTGTGTGTGTGT
>JAUZSZ010000123.1:6436640-6449890 GCA_034780575.1 Labeobarbus marequensis | reverse complement strand
TGTTGACAGTCAGTGCCCTGAAAAAAGACTTTGAGAAAGAGGAGTACAGCAGCTCACACAGGAGGAAGCGTCGATCTTCTCCATGAGGAGACTGCAGAGATTTCAAGAGGCAGGGTTGAGCCCTTTTTGTTCAACAACCGAGTCCACAATGACCAAAGAAAAGTTTAGCTTAAAGGATTATGAAACTCGTCATTTACTCCCCTCATGTCGTCCCAAACACAAATGACTTTGTCAACTCTTAAAGCAAATCTTTTAATACAACAGATCATAGTAACCATGTCTATCAAGCTCCAAAGAGGAAAAAAAGAAATACATGCTTTTAGAAAGAGAACTTGTTATGGAAATAATATACTTTAAAAGAATATACCTAATGTGAACTGAATGTATGTCTTTAGACACTTAATTGCATGTTATTTACAATTAAATTAAAATGAATTCCAGCTTAAATTTATATTAAAATAGCTGAACTTAAGAGTGATTCTTGGCCTACTTAAATAGGACTTAAGTACATATTTGTATGTAATTTCATAATTACTTCTATTGTTTACTGAAAGTGCTAGTGCTGAATGTACTGACAGGCATTTATGATAAATTAAAATATACTTTAATTTTATTTCTATTCAAACTTGTATTTAAATATATTTATAATGACACGCTTGTAAGATGAAGTCGTAATTTAGTGCACTTAATATATATTAACATTAAATATAATATTGAATAACAGTTAAAATTATAATCAAGTACTTTACATGTGCTTTAGTATGTTAGTCAAAGCATCAAAATAAGTGTATCCTTGAAAACATGACAAAAGATTAATAAAACAAAAAGTTTTGAAAATGTACTTTATAGTAAAGGTTTTAATTTGACATTATTACAATTTTTGAAAAGGTGTACTTCAGTGTGTTTAGAAACATAGTCATGAAAGTGTCTGTTCTTCACACAGAGCTATCGTATGACATAGGAAGACATGGAGCTAGTCATATGATATTTGAATGGTGTTTTTGGAGCCTGGTGGAAGTGGTCGCTCTGAACTGTCATTGTATGGAAAGGCTGTTAGATTAAAGATTTATGAAAAACATTTTTAGATCTTTCTCTTTTCAAGGTTTTATGCACTGCATGTTGTCAAGTAAACTTCTGTGAATGATGTATTTGAAAAGTTCTCTGACACTGATGTGTTCTGCCGGTGAACTCTTTCTTAACAACTTCTTTGCCAAGAGTCCAGCTCCATGGTCACTTGTTAAGATGGGCTCCTCCAAGGCCTCGCAGTGAGATCTGTCAGCATTTATAATATCCTTGAACGGCATGGAGTGTAAATCAGTCGTAGACCACAGTGTTTGGAGTTTGGAAGCACACAAAGAATGTTGAGGCTAGAGAAGATAATTTCAGAACAAACAATTCCCAAAAAACCTAAAACAGTCTGGTGTGAGACACAGCAGAATTAGCACATATTATGAAAAACTTTGTAGTGTAAGTTTTGCAATGCCATACTGTAAAAATATCCTGTCATATCAGAAAAACAACTGGCAGCTGTGTAAACATATTTACACAAACTGTACATTTTACAGTATAAAATGGTAAATTACAAAAAAAGTGATACTTTCTGCTGAATTATCAAGGCTACACTGTTTTTTTTAAATCTGTTTTTACCTTTATACTATACTGACAATCACCTAAAAAACACAGGTTGCAAAGAGAAAAAAAACAATTAATCGAAACTCATCACGAGTAGCTTTTCCAAAAGCTAAAACTAATATATAGAAGATGCAAACAAACAAAACACTAAAATAAACAAACAAAAACAAACTGACAAACAAAACACTAAAATAATGCAATGAACATTCATTTAACAACATAAGGCCTAACACAAAACCCTAATGCACATATCTGATAAAAAAAATAATTAAGAAATAGTAATTTAAATGAAAAACCATTAAATGTGAGCTGTCACATGGAATTTTGGGCATGTCAGTTTACAGTTTTTCCACTGTAAATTAAAAGATGACTTGTTCTTTTTCACTTCCAAAAACTGTAAATATAACACGTTTAATGTAATTTTGCAGTAAAATTTTAATTCTTACAGGTTTTTTTTTACCATAAGGAAACCTATAACAGTTAAGCAAGGTTTTACTGTAGCATTTTTGGAGTCTTTTACAGTTAAAATTGCAAACTTTTTTTCAGTGCATTAAATGCATTAAAATGTTTTTCTTAAACATCGTAATGAACTGGACAGGAACATTAGGCATCTGTCAAACAGACAGCAGCTCTCAATGAATTCAGTGCAGAAAAGGGAATCTTATCTTTACTGAATCATGACTAAAGGTCATTGCACACTGAGTCCGAAATTTTCATCCAAAATTTTGCACGTTAAAAAATAAATACGACCTCATGTTGTGTCAATCACGTCTGCACACTGCCTCCGAAACTTTCGTCCGACATAAAAAAAAGAAAAAAATGGGATCAGGTTCGATTTTCTGCGTTTTCGCATCTGTAGCATGCATTTTGATAGGAAAGGATGAGGAATACGAAAAAACAGAAAAACGTAAGCAAAAATTTCAGATGTTTCTTTTAACCTTACAATTTCACTTAGTTTACTTTGTTGCATTTAAAATGAACAAAAATCAGTGTATTCCTGTATTTAATCAAATTCCTGTTTGCTCCTCTTTCTGCCAAATGATTTGTCATAGTAGTTGGTGTCCCTCATGGTAAGAAAATACATTTTTGCAAAGACATTATCTGTTAAGTTTAAGCACATTTCTTTTAACACCAAAACACAAGATGAAATGCGTAATCCTAAATATGGCAAAAACAGCTGTGAAAAATCAATATGGAAAATTCTTACCACAGTAAATCAGCCTGGGACTTTTCTTAGCGCTGAATTTTGCAAAAAATGCACAAAGCAGTTTATAGACCAATTTATTCACAACTCTCTAAGAAACATTTTATTTATAATTACAAGAAATGTTATGATTAGTGTCATTCCACAACTAGGTCTTAAAAGTATTTAGCACTGATCACAAATTCTATGTAAACTTATTTTACAAGATCAGAAACGTACAGTAAATAAGCAATAATGCTACTGAACATACCATTATTTACAGCATCAAATATAGCAGGTGCATAGCAGAAGCGGATCACTTTCCAGAAGTGGATTATATAAACCAGCATTTATAAGGTAATGAATAATCACAGAAGTGAAATGGATTTTGAGTGTCAAATGGATTTTGCATAGATAATCAATCACTGCCAGACATTATTATTTCTTGCCAGGCAATAAGACAATCATCACAGTCCATTCAACCACATTCAGTAGCACTGCTCAATGACTAAACACTGACCACCTCAATATGCAAATATATGTGCCATATTTTTGGCCAAATATTTGATTATTAATGCCTTCATTTGTTGATTCTCAGATGGAACAGAGTAAAGCAAAGCAAAAAGCTAAAGCAAAGTATGCCAGCTAAGAAAAAAAACCCTCAAATGCTGCAATCCTGAACCCTCAAAACCCATTTCATCTCTCCAAACTTAAGAGAACCGAACCGCATATGCACAAAATTAAAAGACACACATATTTGATATGTAATTCGAATCAAATGCTACATCCATAACACTTGGTACAATGGTATAAGAATTCAACCCACGACATTCACAAATAGGTTTAAGGCAAAAAATGAATACAGCAGACTTTGCCCTGAGCAGGACACTAAAAAAGCAGGTCATATCAATGTTGATTTGTTTGGCTCAAATAAAAGTCAAAAATCACAGCTGGTGCTGATAAAGGAGCATTTGTGATGAGTATTAATTCAGCTAATCTCATTGAGACCTACACTTTCATATCCTCAAAGGAAGTTATTACAACCGGTGGCATGATTGTTCAAAATCAAATAAAACCGTTTTTATGGGAAAAAAATAAAACAAAACATATACTTTATAGCTGTCTATATACTGGAAATTACACTAATATACATTTTACAAACACAAGAGTGTGAAATTAGGAAGACATACAGTAAAGACAATGCTAAAATGCTAAAGAACATCCCTACACAGACTCAAAGCTCGAGAACAATCAAGTATTTAAAGACCTCATGAAATGACAGTTTTCTTTTCTATGATGATTTGTTTGTCCAAGTCACATCGGAATGATTTGATTTACACCGCCATGAAGTTATAATTACCAGGATTTTCTTAAGCTCCAGCTTCCGGTGTTGGTAACGTGTTTATCAAAGAATCATGGCAGATAGCAGTTTTGATTATAATAAGAATATTGACAGTACAGTTAAACGTGACTCCGCTTACATTTCTGCAAAACCGCAAAAAGGTACCTATACATACATTTCTCTGCAGTTTCCAGATGAAATTAACACTAGAGGCAGTTGTTCTTTCACAAAAATGACCAGCTCCATATTTGTGGCATTTCTGACGCAGTAAACTTGCTCAGTAGCGCACCTGGTGAAGTACTGAACTTGCAATTAGCAAGCTAAAATGGCATACTTGCTTCAGCAAATGTGTTATCACACATTTGCTTTTGTAAACAATATAGATTAGAATTCATTGATGAAATGCCACAATATGTACAACAACCAATGTAATAAAACATTGCCACAGTCACATTTAACTCTTTTGGAGACATTTGCATCAGACACTAGACCTTTCAATTTGAAACTTCCATGAAATGTGCTATAACCAACACAATATCATTTTGCAATCATTTTGTATCCACAGGCTCATTTTTTGACATGACACTGTGCTGTTTAATAAATCTGCATCTGCAATGGAGAAAAATGATATAGCTTACAGCGCCTCTTCTCAACATGTCATCTGAAAAGTGCACTAAAATGTACCCAGAACAATCTATTTCTGGTTTTGCTATTTACACATTTCAGGAAGTGTAGACATAGTCATGTATTTCTTGGGCTCATTTACCACCACTAACCAGTATTTATTACTAATTGCTATTGCTAATGGTGGCATATTTCATGTGGTCTTTAAATTCATACTCTAGACCCTGAAATATTCTAGCACTTCAAACCTGAGGATATAATAGCCACACTTACACAAAACAACAACAACATGGACCCCAAAAGCTGAGCTTATCATAAAGCCTAAACCATAAGACAGCAGTATTTTGGTTTGTATTTTGCATCATCACTAACTGTGGGGTGAAACTGATACAAAGGCAGTGGCTTTACTCTTGAAGATGTAGGGTCAGATTAAACAGTTGTTCCTACATCAGGCAACAACAGAAAATAAAGACATCTGTGCATATATGCTGTGTAAAGCACTACATAAGCTATTGCTCTTTGATACTACAGGCATCATGCTGCTCAAACCCATGCAAAACATTCCAGCGGTCTCTCGTTACACACAAAGCAGAGTCCGTTTTGTAAAAACAAAGTCTGTGAAGGTAAGAAATCAATGTTATGCTATGAAACAGATGGTGTAACACCTCAGAGCACTAGTCCAGCAGAGCTCATGTGATCAGCCATGAGAGGCTGTATTGAGTGAACTGTCTGCCTGCTGGGGTGGTTTTTCTGTCCATCCTGCGGATCAGGAACACCTGCCTGGTTGAGCTCATGGTATGGGACAAGATGTGCTCATGTTGGCGGTCTTTCTGCCTCTTCTAAAGAAAACAAATCACAAAATCACTTAATGTAATACTAAACTACTGGGACTCAGCCAGTAGTTTGTCCCGGAATGTAACTAAAAAACATTTAGACAGTGAAACTAAGACTCAGGAATCAAAACAGGATATTTAAAAAAAAAAAAAAAAAAAAAAAAAAAATAGTAGTGTAGTTTATACACTCACTCCCAACTCAATAAAACCCAATTAAAGTGTCTCTGCTACTAACATAACAGCAGCAACAGGTTTAGGAGAATGCAGACAGGAAGTGGAACGAATTATAATTTGGTGCACACTTTTTACTTAAACGAGGGAACGAATTAGTAAATCATTCGCACAAATATGTAAACCGAGGGAACGAATTATTAAACTGTGCACACGACTTACTTTTTTCCCCCTGCATGTCATGTGTTGGAGTCTGTACAAAAGTGTAGGATCAGTAAGAGTTTTTGTTTGTTTGTTTTTTTTGATAGAAATTAATACTTTTATTCAGTAAGGCTGCATTAAATTTATGAAAAGTAACAGTAAAGACACTTATAATCTTACAAAAGATTTCTATTTAAAATAAATATTATTTTGATCTTTCTATTCATCAAAGAATCATGAAAACATAACATTTATCACAGCTTCCACAAAAATATGAAGCAGCACAGCAGTTTTTTAACATTTATAATAATCAGAAATGTTTGTTGAGCAGCAAATCAGCATATTATGATTTCTGAAGGATCATGTGACTCTGAAGACGAGTAATGATCACAGCAATAAATTACATTTTATAGTATATTCACATAGAAAACAGCTGTTTTAAATTGTAGTAATATTTCACAATATTACTGTATTTTTAATCAAATAAATAAAAATAAACTGCAAGATTTTCTTCATTTGTTTAACCATAATCAAAAACCAGCCCTAAAATTTTACATTCAGACATTTCTATGCAAAAACAAGACAAAATATGATAAATGCAGAATACAGCAGAGCTGTGAGTTCATGGTGAGTTTAAACCTGACTCACTAACCTGTGGGTGAAGGTGAGTCAATGTCGGCAGAGAAATGGTCGCTCCCTAATGCAGCAATAGAGCTCCTGGGTCGAATGCACCGCTCACCAGAAAAACTTCTGCGTAGCAATGCCTATGTTACGACAAAAAACAGAGTTACTTTATAAAAGTCAATCTGACCAGTGACACACAGGCACAAGAAACATTTAGAGCATCACGGTATTGTTGCGATTAATGCAGTTGGTTAGTTAGCGGTTAGTGTACCTTGCGTGTCAGCGGGCTGCTGGGAGCCGAAGCGCTGCTGTATAAACTCAGGCTGGAGTTGGATCTGCTGACGGTCAGGCCTTTAGCGCTGCCTCTGCGGCCCGACGCCTCGAACGCGTCCGGAGAGAGATACTTCTCCTTTATCTTCAGGTTTGTGCGTCCCTTTACTGTGTGTGAAGGAATGATGCATAAAAGGCTTTACTGACACTCTAAATAAAAATGCATACTTGCTAAATAAGTATGATTAATAATCAGGAATTAGGAGTTTACTAAGTTTACTAAAAATCTTAGTTACTAGTGAGAGCTAGTAACCAACTTGAACTTTTGCCATCTGGTCAGCGCTACAGAGCACCAAATACCAGAACAGTCAGGCACAAGAACAGTTTCTTTCCCCAGGCAATCTATCTCATGAACAGTTAAATGTTCTCCCACTGTGCAATAACCTCATATTTATGTATCACCCTACATCCTAGTATATGTATAGCACACCTGTACATACAATTTATTATTATTATTATTATCATCATCTTTTTTAATATATATATATATATATATATATACACACACACACACACATATACACGTGTGTGTGTGTGTGTGTGTGTGTGTGTGTGTGTGTGTATAAACATAACGTATTTTATTATATTAACATACATAAAATTTAAAAAAAAAACAGTCATTTGACGTTTTAATTATTTTAAAACAACGTTTTCCTCTCGGTGATCGCAAAGACGAACAAAAAGCAGCAACAGTTTAAAACTAGGTACTAGGTCTAAATGGTGCTGACGAATATCAGATGTATTTGTATATGGATCAATGATCAAAATCCCAACTGAGCAGAGCATATGAAGAGAAATAGTGAACCCATTGCGCAGTTTCAACGCAGTTTTGAATGTATTGAATACTTCTTTGGTGTTGACCAATAACGACCGACGGCTGTAATTTAGAGCAATAAACACCATTGAATCACAGTGTCATCTTTATGGCGCACTTATGCTACCCGTTTAGTTAAAAATGTTTTTATTATTATTTCATAATGTAAATAGTTGAAGAATATGTATCGCGGATGTTTTAAGTCAATCATTAGTACCCAAGTCAGCTAGCTCTCTGGTAACATTTCTAAAGCGCAGCCTTTGTTACTCAGTTGTAAATCAAAACAATGACTTCAGCCTCTACCAAGGTAAATGTGTTGATAAATATGGTACCTAAAGTCAGATTAAATGTTTACCTTGATTGTGTACTTCCATGCTAATTGCCTTCGTACTGGACATGTTTTAATTATGTTTAAAATAAAGCTATTAGCTAGCATGCTAGCTATCAATCTATTACCAGTGTAAAAAAAAACACGTTTTCGGATACACTCGTTGCTGTATTTATTTCTTGTTATACGTATTTAGGTTGGTGAGATCTTTTCTGCAGCTGGAGCTGCATTCACAAAATTGGGAGAGCTGACCATGCAGCTGCATCCAGTGGCAGATATTAGTCCAGCAGGGTGAGACATTGTCTATTTTCCGTTATGTCCTTTAATATACACACTGTATGAGGTTTTTGTTTAATATAATTACATTTTCTTACCAATCTAAAGTGTGTATATTACACACACACACATACACACTTTAATTTTGTAAGGTATATATTTTGTCCAGCCCCCCTCTTTGTAATGCATATGGTCATTACATGAAAAATATTTACATTAATGATTTTAATGTTTCTTTGCTTTCTCTTACCAGCTCTTTGTCTGCTTTGACCTATAATATAATAAATTGTTAAGTTCAATATTTTAAGAATACATTAGCAAATTATTGAGACATTTTTATGTAAACGTTTTAATATGATCCCTGCTTGGATTTGTACTTGAAATTGCTTCAGGATGTCACGGACAAGATAAAGGTTGTTTTTTTCCCCCCCAGTGTTATTATGGGCCTTGTAGCTTCCATTAAAGGCAGAGCTAGGTGGATGCACACAGAGTTTGAGATTACTTTAACACATTAAGATTACCCTACTAAAAAAAAAAAAAAACACAATGTAAGGAGTCTGTACATTTCAGTAATGGTTGTCTTCCTCAAGTGCAGGTGAAATTTAAACTTTTTAATTTGTCATAATACTTTAAAACTGGAAAGGAATGCCTTTTTCTTGATCGCCATTCCTTGTGTAAATTCAGGGAAAGACAAAAGTTTTTAAAGATGTTTTAATATTTTTAATATATTTTGTATTTTTGTGTCTGTGTTTGTAGGTCATAAAACTTCATTATTCATTGTGTAGTTTGTCAGCATCTAATAAGACATTTCTTAAACATTAGGACACAAATGAAAACAACAGTCAAGAGGAAGATTTATGAAGATGGAGGAGCTCCTTTATCCACTGATTCACTAAAGAAGAGCACTAAAAAGGTGGCGGTTTCTATGGCTCCTCCAGTCCCACCTAAAGTCATCACTGTGCCAACGTCTCAGGTTGTGATGACTGCCGGTTTACAGCGGCCAACCACAGGTCCATCTAGCATTAAGTCATCAAAGACAGCAGGTAAGCATTTCTTAATGCATTCATTTGTGATTACTTGAACACATTACCCTACCAAAAAGAAAATATATATATATAATTTACTCTTTCAGAAACAACTTACCTCATTCAACCTCAACTATTTTCAGCATTTTGATTATTTCAATGTAACTACTGCATTCATATAATTTTTCCTCAGATGTCACTCTCAGTGCACTGAACGACTCTGATGCCAACAGCGATCTTGTAGATATCGAGGGCTTGGGTGATAGCTCCACATCTAAAAAGCTCAATTTTGATCAAGGTAAGAAACGTTTTTTTTCCTCGCTCTAAATTTTGAACATATTTTTCTGTTTTTTTTTTTCTCCTTGTTCCCAGTCCTTTAGGGGAAAACAATATCTGTATTTATTTTTTCCCAGCAGATAGTCTAAATCTCGACTCCAGTCTCATCATGAATTCCAGTGACTTGCCATTGTTATCCCGTTGAAATCTTCTGCAACATACAATTGGGAAAAGGAACTAATCATGTCACTTCAGTGCGGGGTTCAAGAAACTTGCATTTTTAATCTGGAGACAGTTCTCTTTTTTTCCAGGAAAAGACTCATTTCTAAGTTAATAGTGAAGCTAGGCATATTTTACCAATGAAGGACAGTTTAAAAGAGGCTGGCAAATTTTGCTCAATACATATTTCTGTTCTGGGTCCAGAATGCATCATTTTAAAATAAGTTACTGTAAAGGCATTATTGTGTAAAAAAAAAATTCAACCATTATCAATAAAGTATTATGACCATTACTTTGTTTTTGGGGGAAAGTTGTGCAAAAACCTTGAAATGCATTGAGTGTCAATGCTTCGCTTGGTACATTGTTTAAAAAGGGGGGAAGGGGGCTTGGTTTATGAGGGGTTTTTTTATCCTTAGACATTTTGTATTTTGTGTATCTTTGGTCTGTTTACCTCATAATAAACTTTTCTTTTAATTTTTACACAAAACAAAAAAACTACTACTTTTAGACTGGGGTTTAACTCAAGATGATCTTCATCCAGGATTTTCTGGAAACCTCTTAGAGCAATGTGGCAGTGGCATCTTCCACTACATAAATGCACTTAAGCAAGTTCTTTTATGTTGACTTCAGTAATTTTGATCAATAATGGGATTTTATAAAATTCTACCCTATTGGGCTTATCAGTCTGATCTGATCTGTGGGCATAGTCATTACCATAGTCTTAGCCCTACTAATGTTTTAACATTGAGAACAGCTAAATCAGCATTAAATCAAAGATTTCATATTTGAAAAGAGTTGGTGTAAAATGCAGCCCATCTGATCTCCTCATAAACAATCTCACAGCACAATGACACTTTCTGCCTATATGTTATATGCCTAAGTGTGTGACTGATAATCTAATGAAATCAACCAGCCATGGTGTAAAATCAGATCTGTATCTGAATGGCATTTCTAACAGCAGAACAGTGGAGATGGCACAGTTTGGCTTTCACCAGTTTATTGGTGACAGGCTAAAACCATAATTAACTGGCATTTTTTTGTAGTGTAAATAAAATAATTTCACTCAAATAAGGTTTTGGTTGTTATTTTTAATGTTAAGCTTTTCTCTTAGACATTTTCAGGCAAGACTGAACAAAATGAAGGGCTTTCATTGTAATTTTGACATTGTCGAGGTAAAAAACATACAACATTAAATTTCTGGACAGGTGGTTTCCATACTGCTCCAAATACTGGAGAGTCGCTGAGTGTGTCTGTCTGACGGGAGCAGCACAAACCATACTGGCAACCCAGGGAGAGGGCAGCTGCCAATATTGATGTGCTGCTACTGTCAGGCACACTGAGACATCAAGTGGTCCAAGGGAGTAAAGAGGACGAGAGGAACATACAAAATATATGCAGATTAATTCAACAGCTTTAATGGTTACACTATCACAGGAAAAAGCAATACTGATCTCCTAAAATATAGACTAACAAATACAGGATGTGAATTCCCAGCTGCCTGGGAATAACTCGCTGAAGTGGCCACCTAAGCCACACCTGGTGATTCAGTCATGAATCATTTATTGTGTGTCTGGTCATTTGTAAAAATATAATTTGAGTTGGAAAAAAAAACCTCTACTTTGTCACATTTTTATTCACAAACCTGAAAGGCAGTTTTAACCCAATTCTAAAGAAATGTTCAAATAATTCAGACACCAAAAAAAAAAAGGCTTACCTCTGATGTATTTATTACACTGATTTATAATATAAGCAGAACATTAGGTGTTTAATGCTGCCATGTTAATGGAGAAACTCCCAGGCTCCCAGTGACAGCACATCATGATTTGGAATTTGCCCTTAGAACTTACAAACCATGATGTGCTGCTACAGGGCACTCTGGGCTAATAAAAAAAAATGACAACAGACTCCACTGGTCATCACTAGGATAAGATTAGGGACAAAATTAATTATGTGTAATATAGAAATGTCTTATGGATATTTAGTGGCAAGTTAAACAAAACAAAAAAATTGACAGATCAAAATTTGATTAGAATCCAATGTGCTTCTCACTTCTCTTCTTTCTGAAAAAATGTATAAAAGTTGTTTGACAGCAAAGAGTGACAGCATTACTGCTATTTCAATTATGAAGAAGCTTGTGGTCACCCACATCTTTTCATGCAATTCTAATAATGCCATGTGACAATTAATAAGTGAGTTATTGTGCACACACTGTCCTAAAATGGATGTTGAGGATGAAGACAAAATGGAGGATATAACAAAGGGGGGAGATGAGGAGAAAAAAAATAGCGCCTGTCAAAATGGTTTTATTACCATAGGAATAATTTATTGTGAGTAAAAAGAAAAGAAAAACTAAAATTTATTTATTTATAATAAATACCCCCCCCCCCAAAAAAAAACATCTCAAATTTTTAAACTTCTCAGGCTTAATATTGTGAAACAAGATTAACTATCACTATAATAAAAGTTAAAGTATCTATTAGTATTACACATACAGTATTATAACATTGCATATTTTAATTATCCTATAAAATATTTGTTGCCAAAAAAAATGTTACATTAAATTAAAGGATTCCAGGGATTATGGAGTTAGATTTGTCCAATGTAAAAACAAATATGAGGACAGAAAGAAAAGAATGCATAAAGAATAATTTCCACAACCTATATAAAAGACAATTCATCAGCAAAAGGCACAAGTATACATTAACAAAAAGATAAGAAATTACAAAAATACTAACTTTAAGATTCACAGTATATTGAAGAGCATAATAGGTTTTAATTTTGGAGCAATAAGAGGATGATAATAGGGGGTCATAGTTAAGAAAAATGAGAGGAACATCTGATTATAAAAAGTGTGACTACCAGATCAGGATTATTGTATTATTCATCTGTGAAAAGCCAGTGGTGTTTGAAGCGATGAGGGCATATGACAGATCATTTGTTGTAGTGTGTAAAAGGTAAGTGGCAGAAAGATCTTGGCCCATCACTACATTTCACTGTTTTTCCTTTATTTTTTGTTAGATTGCTTGTAAAAAGTTCTCTCTCTTTTTTTTTTTTTTTTCTTTTTTTGAAAAAGGAAGCTTACACCACCAACACTAGACCAACATAAATGTGGCATCAATTAAGTAGGAAAACCACAATAATGATTGTTTTAGTAAAAAAAACTAATTTAATTTTTAATTTGCTCAAAATTAATAACTGACAAAAGTTGAAAGGACTAAAAAAGTATTTGATATTTATAATATCAACTGTTGTGGTAGAGAGAAAGAAACACCAAGTATTTTTGAAGGACTTGAATTTTTTCTTTTAAGTACACCACACCCTATGTTGTGTGATGAAGTTCTAATGTCAGCAGAAAATCAAGATTTAATTGCA
>JAUZSZ010000123.1:6364017-6376152 GCA_034780575.1 Labeobarbus marequensis | reverse complement strand
AAACATCGTTTAGCATGACCTGTTTGGTGGTGGGTCAGTGATGGTCTGGGGAGGCATATCCATGGAGGGACGCACAAACCTCTACAGGCAAGACAATGGCACCCTGACTGCCATTAGCTATTGGGATGAAATCCTTTGACACATTATCAGACCCTGTGCTGGTGCAGTGGGTCCTGGGATCATCCTGGTGCAAGACAATGCTTGCCTCATGTAGTGAGATTATACAGGCAGTTCCTGGAGGATGAAGGCATTGTTACCATAGAATTTCCCCCATGCTCGCCTAACCTAAGTCTAATAGAACACATGTGGGACATTATGTTTTGGTCCAGGTTGCAGCTCAGACTGTCCAGGAGCTCAGTGATGCCCTGGTCCAGATCTGGGAGGAAATATCCCAGGACACCATGCGTCGTCTCATTAGGAGCATGCCCCGACATTATCAAGAATGCATACAAGCACATGGGGGCCATACAAACTACTGAGTACCATTTTGAGTTACTGCAATGAAATTTCAGCAAAATGGACTAGTCTGCTGCATAATTTTTTTTCACTTTAATTTTCGAGGTGTCTTTGAATTCAGCCCTCTGTAGGTTGATAATTTTCATTTCCATCAAACGATGTGGCATCCTTTCGTTCCTGACAAATTACCTAGTCCATATCAGTATAGATATCCAGCATGATATTCTCCCCCATTGAGATCTGATGTGTTTTCAAAGTGTTCCTTTCATTTATTTTTGACAAGTGTAATCAGCAGCAGCAGAGCTTGCATCTTCATCATGTCAGTAATATTAATGTCAATAATATATAGCAGTTTAGGTGAAATCTCCATGAATGGGTTAAAGCCTATAAATCATAACTGTGACGATAAATTCAATGGAAAAACGGTTGACATATTGAGGTAAAACATAATCATGATAACCCCCTTTGCTCATCTCCTATAATATAATATAATATAATATAATATAATATAATATAATATAATATAATATAATGTAATAATACTATAACACTTTAGCTCAGACATGACCTACAGCCTGAACACATTACATTTGTGGAATTTAATTGAAAAATATATGGGGTTTATTATTAAATTAAAATATAAAATGGGAAATGAGCATTATATGTTTAGTTTACCCATACCGTCTTCCTTTCTGAGCAGCTGCTTCCTGAAACAGAGGGACACCAACCGAACACACGCTTATTACACCACAACAACCACATACTCATTGATTCACTCACAATTCACTGTTATTTGCATATGGAATATTTTCAGCTAGGCTTTTTTGAAATTGATTTAAAAAATTAATTCTATCTGCTGATCTGAAGACATACCATAGAGCTGCCATCATGCAGCATGGGCACAGTTAATGCAGGAGGAGCAGAGAGGCTGTCAGCAGTGTAATGGCACAAAGGCAGGCCATCCATAAGTGTGTCTCCCTCTGGGTTCTGTCTTTCATCCTACAGATTTAACATAATGTCATCTGAGCCTGTCATTTCACTCAACCACCCCCCAAAGGACAGCATCCACCAAATACTGACTGTTTCTCTAAACAGCACCATACTTCCTGTCTGTATGTTTAAGCAGTCTGGTGATTACTCATCTTTGTTCTTTAAATGCTTACTTTGTAAAAGTATTCTGATATATGATTAGAAATATGTGTACTGTACTGTTTACATACTGGAATGACATAGTGACAAAAATGATCATTCAAACACAAGATAAAAGATAAAACACAAACTCTACAAAGTCCGGAACTGATCTTTCCAAAATAATATTTATTTACACTTGAGTATAGTGTTATTAACTCACTCTTTATTACCACTATCTCTTAAGGAAAAAGTTAATCCACCAGTTAGTATCTCATACATCTTTTACTCATATAATCTTCCATATATGTAATATGTAAATTCAAAAATCTATTCTTCATCTTTTTAGAACACTTTATAGCAAGTTATTAAAACATGCAAAAACATTTTTTTTTACATATACAACATCAAAAAAGAACAAAAAAAAAGAAAAGAAAAAGCAACAAAAAAATGAAAAGAAAAGAAAGAAAAAAGTCAAGGCAAGTCAAGTACAATTAATATAAAAACAAGCAAAGAAATACATGGGAGGCAACGAATGACCAAAACATGTTTGTTTGTTTTTTGGCACAGGAAATGTAAAAATGAAAAATTAAATTGCCGTACACTAAACGAGCCTAAATACATTCAGTCAAAAATGTAATCAGTATTTATTTGTATTATGTAAATGTGTAATGCAATACAATGGTTTGCATACTGTATCTAATGCATTCAGTGCTTTATTTAAAAACTCATATTGGGGCTAGAAACAATGTAGGCAATAGAACTCTGAGATTCTACATAAAAGTCCACAATAAGATCAATTTAATGGATCCAATTCTTTTGTTGTTTTGAATGATTTTGTGTAAACTCCAAAGTCCAGCTCCCAGCTGATGAAAACAGGAGCAGTCCACTAAAGTGTCAGTTCTTGATAAGATATCCAAAGGCAAACTTCAAGGTAGCCCTAGCCTCTAGTGTCTTCATGCAAATGGCAGATGCAATGGAAGGAGGAAACCCTCAGTGAGGCTCTAAAAACAACATTAAAAATATACTGTGAAGCAACAAAATGTCAAAAGGGCAACAAAACAGTGAATGAAGGGAAACAAAAATATCAAACATAGGTACATACAAGGCAAAATCATAGAGAGATGGTGAATATTTAATAACTACCTGAATGTCTAAGAATGTGGGCTGCTGATTCATCTCCAGATCCAAGACCAAATGTGAGGCATCATCAAGTTGTCCATATCTAGTAACCAATGATCTCTGTGAGAGAGAAAAACATGACAAAACATACACTATAAAGGACAAGAACTTTTATATGGCTTAATGCTGTCAAAAAAATCCTTTAGAATAAGCAGACATACAGTATGGCATTCAATTTATTAAAAAAGAAGCTGATAGGTGTTGAGACAATAAAAATAAAATAGAAAAGTAAAATCAATGTGGTCATTAGAAAACAGCAGCAATAAATGTAAATTTGGTTTAACTTACAAGTACTACATTTCATCCAGATCTGCCCAGATGTTATGAGTGAGGAATGGATCAGACACCTGAAATCTTCATTGGATATCACATCAGTGGAGGACTGACAGTAAATCAGGGCCTTGAGGACTCCTTTATAGAGTAGTCAGGAGTTTTGAAAAGGACTTTGGAGACGGACTGGGTCCAGTAAATGAAAAATGGACTTTCATAACAAAAATAACATCCAGTTTAAGGGAACATTAAAATTGGCTTGTTGTACAAAGCGCTTGCTCCTCCTTTAGTGTTTATATATATATGTGTAGTGTTTTTTTTACATTCTGTGAAACCAGCGGCAACTTTAATTTGATATGATCGCTAGCATCCTCTAATATATCCATCTATCAAATCTATACAAATATGTCAAAATAACCACACTCTTTGTTAATCTAATTACTTTATTTGTAAAACTTGGTATATTATACTGGTACATTGTGCTTAAATAAACCAAAGTATAAAAAGAATTCCCTAAAATAACATGTAGAAATGTAATATTAAGTAATATTACATACAGTCTAATCAGAGTTTGATTTAAAAAAAGAAAATCTCCAAAATGTAATTTCCTGTATTTGAACTTTTCCTGATTTTAGAAGCTGTACTTAGTGTAAAACAAGAAAAGAAATATATCACTTTCAAAATATGCAATATCTGTATGAACTGAAATTAACCTAAATTATGATATCAACTATGATTAAAGCTAAACAGGCAACAGTTCTTAGGCATCCAAAATACATAAAATGGGAACTTAACCATCGCCAGACAAAAAGATACTGGTAGTTTTTGGAATGCATTTTCCTATACCAAACACATGCAAAGCAAAATAAATTGATTCTTTTTTCTCTAATTAATTTCTGTGTATTATGTTACTGTAGTGTATCGAGTCAGCATTGATAATGAAAGCCGCAGGACCATGTGGTAGGCTTTTTGTGAGGTCCGGCTTTAAAATCTGCGGCTGTAACTAGAGGAAGTATATGAGGATGAGGAGAAGTTCATGCTGAATCCAGAGCCAGTAGCATCAAAGCTGCCTCTTCTTGAACCTGACCTAGAGCCTGTCCTGGATCCAGACCGAGAGCCAGAAGCAGATGCAGCACCACTGACATTGTAAGGACTGTAGAGACCTTTACTGGATACTGATGAAGCTTCCAGAAGCCTAAGGCCAGATCCCTCCTCAACCATGCTTCTGTCCATGGCATCTTTGTAGGAGATCTTCAGTTTGGTTTTGGGGCATGTAAGGTATTTTGTGTAAGCACTCACATCTCTAAGCTTTTGTGCTGTACGGCCATCGATAGCAGCTTTCCTGATTGCCTCCTCTAGGGAGATTCGTCCCTCAACCTCTGGCTCAATAAGGCCACCAGTGAGATACTGCACTTCCAGGAAACGTTGCCCTGCCTCATAGTAAAGCCAGCCTTTCTTAAGAGCCTGAGCAGCAGACATTCTGACTTTAGTGCGAGGATCCTCAAAACCATGGAAAGCTTTTTGGGCCATGTTGAGTCTGTCAACCATTATCTTGTCTATAAGACCCTTCTCTGTGGCTTCGGCAACTGAAAATTTCTCTCCAGTAGATGGGTCTATTATGCCACCAGTGCAAGCCTGTGCCTCCAACAGTCTCTGGCCAGTTATAGAGTCCACTAAGTTCCTACGCATGGCTTCAGTGACTGAAACTTTTTCTAGGCTATCTGTATCAAGGATTCCAGCCACAGGACCGGTCTCCTCGGTTGGATCATTCCATACAGTTGCAGGAGTTTTGATGGAAGGTATGGGGCTCATTGGATAAGAGGAGGTGGAACCAAAGGAAGAGGATCGGGAACGGAGGCCACTCATGTTTCCAGATAGCATATCGGCAAATTCTGTGATAGAAAGGATGCCAGCGCGGTACTGCTCAATTGCACTCTGGTCAATAAGACCTCTTAAGATTGCATCATCAATGTCATACTGTCGACCTGATCTTCGGTCAATGAGTATAGACTTTTCTACCCCTTCTGATGATGTCATTGTGATTTCTTCCCATTCACACTCTTGCTCTGAAAGTTCAATGTAAGTCTGATGGTCAATTAGTCCTTTGCGGTAGGCTTCATACACTGACATCTCTTTGCCTGAGTCAGGATCAACAATGACGACTCTGCGTTTGCGAACAGAGGATTTGGAAGACGTCTTCCTCTCGCGTTTCTTTTCTTTGAGAAGCAAGAGCACAAGACCTGTGTCCGGGTCGACAATACACCTGTCCATCAGTTGCAGGTAGGTAAGATTCTCCTCGGTGTTTGGGTCAAAGAATCCCTTGGTGTCATCCGATGGGTCACTGAGGATCTCGTTCATCTCCTCATCGAAAAAGCCTCGGTTGTAGGCTACTTCAACTGGCAGTCGGTGACTCTGCTCTGGGTCAATGATTCCTCCAGTAGCAATCTGGGCCTCGAGAAGACGAATTCCATGGTCTCTCAAAATCAGGCCCTTTTTCATAGCCTGGAACAGTGAGATCATTTTGCCTGTATAAGGATCTCTATAGCCAGTCACAGCCCTCTCAGCAGACAGGAGCTTGTCTTTGAACTCTGGACCGACGATTCCCATCTTGACTGCTTCATTTACTGTTAACTTGAGGTTCTTGATAGGGTCAATGATATAACCTGTGGCTGCTTGAGCTTCCAGCAACTCGAAAGCAGTGCCTGGCCTGATCATATTCTTTTTCATGGCTTGGTAGATAGATAGTCGGTCTTTAGTAGACTCCACAAACACGCCAGCAATACAGCTTGAGCCCTGAAGATATTTTCGCAAGCTATCACTCACCTCCTCCACCGTTAGTAGTCCCTCATTAAGCTTGCTGACTGTTTGTTCATCGATGATTTTTGAGCGGAATAACTCTTCGATTGTTATTTCTTTTCTGAGACCTTTGAAGAGCAGTCTTTTGTCTCCTAGAGACAACAGATATTGCCCATTTTTGTCTAGCTTGCATCTTTTCAGAAGCTGAGAATATGAAACTTTTTCATCAGTCAATGGGTCAACGTATCCTTTAACCTCATCGGAGAGCTTTTCGTTTGTCTCTTTGTTAATATATCCACGTTGTGTGGCAATCTCTGTTGGCAAGTGGAAGTTATATTCTGGATCAATGATGCCGCCTGTTGCTGTTTGAGCTTCAAGAAGCCTTAGGGCATAGTCCTCTGGGACAAGGTCTTTTTTCATTGCTTGGAAGAGGGAGATCACCTTTCCACTATATGGGTCCTTATAGCCAGTAACTGCTCTCTCTGCAGACAGGAGCTTATCATGAAGTTCTGGGCCCACCACGCATTTACGCACTGCTTCATCTACAGTGAGCATTTCATTCCTGACAGGATCAATAATGAAACCAGAGGCAGCTTGAGCCTCCAAGAGGGCCACTGCAATGTCTGGCTTAATCAGCTCTCTCTTCATTGCTTGATAAATGCTCATCTTGGAATTTGAATCAGTCACTACACCAGCAACACTGCCAGTTCCATACAAATACTGTTTAACACTTTGCATCTCCATGACATCCTGCATAGTCTTATTCTCTTTCTTCAGCAGGTTGTAAGTCTCAAGGTCGATGATACGGGCATTGTAGAGATCTTCAATAGTGATTTGACGTCTTCTTGTGCTGCCGGTCTGGGTGCTCCCCCCTCTAATGATTTCTCTCTGCTCCAGAATCTCAATTATAATGATAATCATTCGTTCCTTTGTTATATTGCCAGAACGATATTCTTCTAGAAGCCGAGCCCTCTGATCTTCAGGTAGTAAATCTGAATTCATGACATCCCAGAGAGACATAGAACCCTGACCTTCAATGGGTAGGTCAATCTGAGCATTGGATAGATCACTCTGGGTTTGTTCTTCACTGTAAAGGTATGTCTTCTCCACAACCGTTGGGGCCTGTGGTTTGGAGAGCTTTAGTAGATGTAAGCCTGTATCAGGATCTGGCATGCACTTGTCTTTCAACTGTTTGTATGATACATTCTCATCAGATGCAGGGTCAGAGAAGTACTTGCTTTCAGCAATGCCGCTGGCCAGCTGTTTGGTAACATATCCACGCTGGATTGCAGTCTCAACAGGAATACGATGACTGTTTACTGGATCAATAATTCCACCTGATGCCAGTTGCGCCTCCAAGAGAGGCATGGCATGTTCTTTGGGGATGAGGTCTTTGTCCATGGCTTGATATAGGGAGATTTTATTGCCTGTGAATGGGTCTTTATATCCAGTGACAGCTTTTTCAGCAGAGAGAAGTTTCTCATGAAGCTCCGGGCCAACAAGGCCTGCTTTAACAGCATCATCCACAGTGAGACATTCATTTCTTGATGGATCCACAATGAATCCTGTGGCAGCTTGAGCTTCAAGCAGGGCAATACCTGTGTTCTGTCTGAGGAATTTCCTTTTCATTGCTTGGTAGATGCTAACTTTCTCTTTTGTAGGCTCAAGGTAAACTCCAGCAATGCTCTCAGACCCTTGGAGATATTTGTTGACCGAAACGTTTTTGCTGACCTCTTTTGGAGTCTTTTTGCCTTGTTCCAGCAAATCATAGGTAGACTTATCAATGATTTTGGAGTCAAATAATGATTTGGCTGGAACTGGTGCCCTAAGTCCTTTAAAGCAGCCCTCTTCTTGTTTCTTGGCATCTTTCTTAGTAACAATTTCAATTAAAACCTTTATAATCTTCTCAATTGTCATTTTCCCAGATCTGTATTGCCTTATTAGGTCAAGCCTTTGTTCTTCAGTGATATAATCAGAGTTAATGAGTTCCCATAAGGTAACTTTTCTCCCTTTGAATGGTCCACTCTGAAGTTCAACAGTTGCCTGAGTCATTGTGTCTTTGGTCTGGGCATCAGTGTACTTCATCTCCTCTTTGGCATTGATAGCTTGATCAGACAAAGGCAGAAGCTGAAGGCCTGTCTTTTTGTCAGTGACACATCGTTTAAAAAGCTGTGGATATGTGAGATATTCCTGAGTGTTTGGATCAAAGTATCCCTTAACTTCATCACTTGGGCTGCTCAAAAACGTCTTGGTTGCATCATCAAAGCAGCCCTTTGTGCAGGCAATGTCATGTGGAATACGGTGACTTTGAACAGGATCAATGATGCCTCCGGTTGCCAGTTGTGCGTCAAGCAGTCGGACTCCTTGTTCCTTCATGATCAGGTCTTTCTTCATAGCCTCAAACAGAGAAATTGTTTTTCCAGTGTAAGGATCTTTATAACCTGTGACAGCTCTCTCTGCAGACAGTAGTTTTTCATGAAGTTCTGGGCCGACAACACCTGCTTTGACAGCCTCATCTACTGTAAGTTTTTGGTTTTTAACAGGATCTATGACATATCCCGTGGCAGCTTGTGCTTCCAAGAGATTAAGAGCAGGCCCAGGTCTCATCATGTCTCTTTTCATGGCATCATAAAAGGACATTGTTTGTTTGTTTGAGTCAATAATTACTCCAGCAATGCAGTTAGTACCCTTCAAGGCATTGCGCACATGCTCCATCTCAGACACGTCTTTTACCAGCAGTTGTCCTTTCTGCAACTTGTTATAGAGATCTTTGTCAATAACTTTTGATTCAAGAAGTTTTGTAGCAGGTACTGGTGCTCTCAGGCCATCAAAGGCAAGCTCATTCTTTTTCTCTTTTTCCTCTGCCACAGTTAGAACAATTTTGATTATCTTTTCAACTGTAATTTTTCCTGTTTTGTATTGGCGGATAAGATCTTTTTTCTGGTCTTCAGTGAAGTACTCAGAGTTTATAATCTCCCATATGGTCACAGTCTTTCCTTTAAAATGGCCAAATGGCACAGACACAGTTGTCTTGTCAAACACATCTCTTGTTTCCTCATCTGTGAATATCCTGGCATTTTGAGCAGCCTCCTCAGAAATGGGCAAAAGAAGAAGTCCTGTTCCTGGATCAGTGACACACCTTTCTAGTAGTTGTCGGTACATCAGATTTTCTTGGGTGTTTGGATCATAGAATCCCTTGACATCATCTGTTGGATTTTGTAGGATTTTATTGGTGGCTGCATCAAACTGACCCTGCTTATAGGCTATTTCATTTGGCACACGATGACTGTTGACTGGATCAATAATGCCACCTGTTGCTATCTGAGCCTCAAGCAACCTGATGGCATGATCCTCCCCAATGAGACCCTTCTTCATAGCCTCAAAGAGGGAGATCTTTGCCTCTGTGTATGGATCCTTGTAGCCAGTGACAGCTCTCTCTGCAGACAGCATCTTGTTGTGAAGTTCAGGTCCAATTAGACCCTCTTTAACTGCCTCATTAACAGAGAGTTTCTTGTTTTTAACTGGGTCTATCATGTATCCAGAAGCAGCCTGTGCCTCCAACAGCACTAGCCCCGTCCCAGGAGCAATCTTCTTCTCCTTGACGGCTTGATAGATGGGCATTTTTTTATTTGGATGAACAAGCAGGCCACCAATACAGTTCTTGCCCTGAAGAACTGTTTTAAGTTTGTCTGTCTTGCTGAGTTCTTCGACTGTGGTGTCACCGCTCTGGAGCTTATCATAATCCATTTTGCTTAAAAATCCTATGTCAAAAAGTCTACTTGCAGGCACCTTCTCATGAATGCCATCAAAGGACAATGGAGAGAAACCATGTGTGCTGTCAACTTCATCAGAAATACTTTGACCATTGAGGACTTTTTTGCATTCTGTCTGGATATGAATCTCCTGAGTGATTTTTTGAGCAACCTCAAGCTGCTGAAGTTTCTCACGCAGTTTCTGGTTTTCGTCAGCAAGAACCCTTTCTTGTTCAAGTCTCTTCCTCTCAAGTTCTTGCATCTCTTTCTGCTTGCTGAGCATCTCTTGTTCAGCCTCTTTCTGTTTTATCAGAGCAGCATCCATAGTGGCCTTCAGTTTCACCTTTTCATCCTCCATTTGTTTTCTTTGACGTTCCTGCTCATCTTTAAGGGCTCTTGACTTTTTGACTTCTTCTTCAAATTGGCTCTCTAACTTCTTCTTTTCATCCTCAATTTGTTTTTCCTTCTTCAAAAGCATCTCCTTTTCTGACATAAATGTCTGCTGGAGAATTGTTTTCTCCTGTTTAATTTGTTCTTGCTGAGCATTTGCGATCTGTAAAAGAAGAAACAATGAACAAAGTTAAAACAATGCTGAAAAACATTCAGACAAATAATTTTCAATGATGTAAATATCTATTTTAAGATTAATGAGAAATCACTAGGGAATATAATCAAAGATTGGAACATTTGTAACAAAAAATGGAACTGAATTAAGCAATGTTAGTTTTCGGAGAGACTGTTAACAATGACATAAGCAGCAAATTATGCCATCTTTTACACAATACCTCTTTGGACTTTTTCTGTAACTCTTCAGCCTCTTTTTTCAATTTTGCCTTCTCTTTTTCAAGATCAGCAATGGCTTTGCGCAAGTCTTCTGCTTCTTTGTTACTGCCCAATCTCTGTATTTCCAATGTTTCAACAATTGTCATTTTCTCTTTGGTGGCAAGCTCAGTCTCATGAAGTCGGGCACTAATCTCATTTGCCTGCTTCTTGAATTTCTTGGCTTCCTCCTCAGCTCTAGACTGGGCATCACTGAGCTGGGACACCTGAAGTCTAAGTTTCTCTGCCTCAGCTGTTATCTCCAACTGTCTTCTGCGCTCAGCCTCCAATGATTTTTGGAAGCCCTCAGTTTCTTCCTCAAGCCGTTGCTGCATCAGTTGTTTGTCTTCAAGCAGCTTTTGAGCTTGCTCTTGAGCAAGGTGTTTCTGTCTCTGTAGCATTTCTGCCTCTGCTCTAAGTTTAGAAGCTTCCTGAATGGCTTGCATCTTTTCTTTAAGCATCTTTTCAGCAAGTGCTCTTTGCTCAGCAAGGTCAGTCTCTGCAATATGTCTCATGCGAGCAGTCTCCTGGGCCTCAATGCTGAGCCTGGCAGCGTCCTCGGCAAGTTTTTTCATGTTCTTAGCCTCCTCAGCCAAGAATTTTTGAGTATTATCTTTGTCCTTCTGGATGAGACGTTGGTTCTCCTCTTCAATTCTGAGCTTGAGTTTGATGAGCTCCTCCATTTGAATCTTGACTTTGAACAGTTCCTCCTCTACCTGGGCTTTCTGTTTAACGGCATCACTGACCTCGTCCTTAAGGCGATAAAGCTCCTCATCTAGGAGAGTCTTCTGTTTGTCTGTCTCATCCAACCGCAGTTTCACTTTTGCAAGCTCTTGCTCAACCTGAGATTTCTGCTTAAGTGTTTGCTCTGCAAGTGTCTTGTGCCTAGCCATCTCCTCATCAGCCAGCTGTTTCTGTTTCAGTGCTGCTGCCTCTGCCTGGGCACGCTTTTCTGCCTCTAGCTCTGCCTCTTTTCTGAGCCTCTCGGCGGCTTCTTGGGCTTTGGCCTGATTGGCTGCCTCAACCTCAGCAGCCTGACGCTGACGCTCTGCATCTTCTGCTTGTTGGCGGAGGAGGACAGCCTCTTTCTCTGCCTTTTCTTTGGCCTTTTCCGCTTCTTGGGCAAGCTTCTTGGCTTTCTCAAACTCCTCCTTGAGCCTTTTCTGTACCAGGCTGTCCTCCTTCTGCTGAACAAGAACACTTTGGACTTGCTGTTCAGCTGTAATTGCTTTCTCAGCAGCCTCTTTGGCAGCAAATATTTGCCTCTCAGCTTCTTTGTCAGCATCTTCTTTTTGCTTTCTGGCCTCATCAGCTTTCTTTTTGAGACGCTCCACTTCTTCCTGGGCAGCCTGGCGCTGTCGAGCAGCTTCATGTTCTGCGGCAGTAATCTTTTTCAGTTTTTCTTCAGCCTCCCTTCTTCTGTTTTCTTCCTCAAGGGCAAGTTTGCGTAGCTTCTCGGCTTCCTCCTCAGCTCGCAGTTTGCTTTGTTGTGTTTCATCTGCAATATTCTTCAGCTTATTCAGTTCAAGCTCCAAATCAAGCTTGCCAGATGAAGCCTTCTCAAAGTTCACTTTCAAGATACGAATCTCCTCTTCAACTATTCTTTTCTGTTTGAGAGTTTCATCCACAATTGTTTTCTGTCTGTCTAATTCCATTTCAGAGGACTTCTTGAGCTGTTCGATCTTCTGATCAATGTCTTGCTTGTGCTGGCTTGCCTGATCTTCAAGAGCTT
>JAUZSZ010000123.1:6302114-6318427 GCA_034780575.1 Labeobarbus marequensis | reverse complement strand
CTAATGTTAAGAGGGGAATCCCCCCCCCCCAAAAAAAAAACAAACAAACACTGAATTCAAAGTGATTCATTTGCGTTTTACAGGACAGGGCACTGCATAGCTGCAGGCAGAAGAGCGGCTCACCTGCCTCTCGTCAAAAAAGATCCGTGACAATTGATTTTACTGAGTGACAGAGTTTAAATTAAATTCTGAAGCTTTTTTTTCTTTTCTAAATCAACTCAATCATTATACAGTTGGTTTATAAAACCTCACTGAGTCAGATCTCTGCTTCAATAATAAAAACATACAGCTTTTCTGTGGATGAAGGACAAACTGGGCTTCCTCAGGTATTAATCATGCAGCTACACCCAACATGTACTGCTGCAAAACACTCTACAGCTTCTCTACAGCTCGCCTGAAAAAACCTTAAAGGTACAGTTCATGGAAAACTGTCAGTTCTGTGAGCATTTATTCACTGCAAACACATTCCAATCAGTGCTATTTTAGTATCACTGATATATATATTTCAGCTTTTGTTAATATTTTAAATTAGATTTTTTGATTTTAGTTTTCAATTTAATCTTAGTTAAAGTTTTAGTAATTCTGTTTGCCATTTTTAAATATAGCTGAAATATTTTTTTTTAAATTCATTTCTATTAACATTTATTTTATTTCAAGTAACAGATTTTTTCCCCTTCTTTTTTATTTATATATATATATATATTTTAAATTGTTTTAAGGTTTAGTTTAACCCTGGTTCCAATCCAATATTTATTTATTATTTTTTTTTTTTATATATAATTGCAATAAAATCTCTCAAGATTCAGGAAGGATAAAAGAACAAAACAAAAGTATAAAAAATGACTCCATAAGTCATCAATGATAATTTGCTGAAATTATGAAATCAAAAATCTTTGACAAACTGCACTGTCAAATGTGACACAGAAGTTTAAACAGGGAATAGACAATGAAATTTGGCATTTGTTTTTTTTTTTTGGTTTTTTTGGTGCTTATTGAGTTCGACAGTCGTGGTCACACAAAATATACAAAAATTAACAGTGAAAAATAACAGCATATGGGTTTGGAAGAACATGACAAGTCAGTGAATGATGACAGGGTTTTAGGATCAACTATTTTGTAACTAATATTGTAACACAGAAAAGCCTTTCACAATTTCAAAATTTAGCAACATTGCTTCCTATAATCCAAATACAATGACAAAGCTGTTGTCACTGTACATACAGTATGTGAATGAGCAGATGGTGTTTCATGCACAGGACATGCAATCAGGCCCTTCAGACTTCTTTTGCTGCACTTTGCATTTTTTGCTGCAGATTTCTTTGCTGCAATGCAAGAGACTAAAACGAATGGCAACCAATGGACCATTTTCAAGCTCAAGCTGTGAGCATGGTTCTACATTCCTCATGTGCCAGCAGAAGAGCCTCAGGGAGGACAGGAGCACTAAACGTGTGTGAGAGAGCAGAGCCTGCTGGGACACGCTGACAGATGGACCTACCTCAGCTCTCTGGTGCTGGAGGACGAGGAGACAAGAGCACAGAGAGATGAATGAAAGAGTTACACTGATTTGAAGAATGAATGGAAGAAAGCAGTGAAAGTTCAACGATGAAGGACCACATTGAGATTAGTGTGATTTAAAAACTGATGCTGAAACTATATCAGTTACTGTATATGACTAAAAATTCAGTCATTTACTGTACTCTCCTTTTATCATGTTCTAAACCTGCGATTTATCTTTTCCACAGACCAAAAAAATATGATATTTAACAGAAAGTCCAGACTGTTTTTCAAACAAAGCCTTCACATTAAATAAACACTTCATATGAACCACTGATGGTAGTTTTTGTTCATGGCTTGACTGTTTCAGCTGATTTGCACTTGATTTGTATGGAAAAAGTAGCCTGGATGTTCTGCCAAATAACTCATTTTGACTTCCACAAAAAAATAAAAAATAAAAATAAGTGATTTTAGAACGACATGAGAGTGAGTAAATGAATCCTTTTTCCATCATGGAAACTTATTCCTTATTTCACTGGAAATAACTGCTAGAAATTTGTACTATATTTTTACAAATATCAGAAATCAAATGTTCAGAATTGCCCTTTCTCTGGAAAAAAAGTGTAATATAATTGTAATTATATTTTATGTATTTACTTACTTAATATACTGACTTAATATAATGACTTTTATTTAACTGCTTTATGAAGCAGAGGACAAGGAAAGGACAATGGAGAGAAACTGCTGAGGTCTAAAGAGAAGCCAAATTGGCATTACTCCTGAAGCTCAGCACAATAAAATCAAGCGAATAAAACCTCCAGCCTCTTTTCTTTCACAAAAACATCTATTCATCTAACTGAAAGTGAAATGTCAGAGTGAAGTGAAAACAAGCTCATGTTGAGCCACTAGAGGTCTCTGTTCATGCATTAAATGTCAGTCAATTTGACTGAACAGATCCACCAGCAGAACCTCACACACAAATCATACTCTCTATGATTGCAATGAGTTTCATCACAGTCAATGACTCTTTTCTGTAATGTGTATTATATCACAGTGTGTGTTCGAGTCACACATTGGCAAAACACCAATCCTGACCTAATTAACGTATGGGTGTATTATACCCTACTACCCTCTTCCTCCATATATTCTACCATTAGTTTTTCTCACACATACAGTACTCCACTCAGTCAGCACAAAGCAATAAAAACCTCTAATAAGTGCTAGATAACAGCTGATGACAGGTTCAAACCACAGCGCAAACTGTGTTTGTGATCTCGAAGTGTTTGTCAAGGTCAAACTCAAACATTCAGTCAGCAAATATAGAAGTGTCAGTGTAGAGCCAAATTATTATAAAATAAGGGCTTATACTTGATAGTATAAAGGGTGGAAACATACTCAGTGTCTGTACTAAATACAAAGATTTGAACATTTGCTGCCAAGTAAAATGATAGGTTTAAGTAGGTGTGCCCTGGATGCACATCATAAAATCACTTTGAAAAAAGAGAGCTGTATAACTTTGTGTGTATAATTAATGTAAAGTACAGTATATAAAACTATTGTTTTAACCAGAAACTTTGCCAAAACTCATTGCAAATAAGGTATGTAGTATTATGAGATAAGGTATTTAAAAGGTCAAAATAAATTTAATTTTTATAAAATAAAAAAAGGAGAAGCATTATCAAAATCCATTTCTCAGAGGAATTTGCCTAAACAGTTGTTCATTTGATCTGTAAATTTTATCAAAGATGTGTGAGAAAAAGTTTCAGTTCAGATGAAAGTTCAGGCCTCCTCTGAGAAAATCTCATGCGAACAGGGCTTTTGTTTATTCACAGATAAAGGGCTTTAAATCAGACTGATCTCTGTGTTAGGGTTAAGATGAGCAGACAAACCCAGCCAAACATCTGCAGCACATGTGCTACTGTTGGCTGGACTGACAAGTGTTGTGACGAGCGTCCCGATGATCTATCAGCGTTGCCCTGGAAACGGACGAGGAACACCTGCGCTCGCTCATCAGGGAGGAAGCGAGCGCACCTGTCCCCAATTTGGCCGCAGCCAGATAAGCTGTGTGAGCCTCATGCTCAGGGAGTCTCAGCTCCAAAAAGCACCTACCCTAACGCACTGTATGCTTCGTCTCTCTTACAGACACCAGCCTCTGAGCGACCCAGCCTGCACCAAAGACAGAGCCGGTCCTTCACGCCTTCGTCTTACCACAGAGAGCACGCCACTCACCGCCACGCCTCACTTCACTTGGCCCAGGCTTTCTTCTAATAAAATCCACCCTCTGGGGTATTTCACTGAGCTCTCCTTGTTGCATGTTCCTTCCACCTCGTTACAGTGTTTATACCCTGAATATGATATGCATGCTGCAAAACAAATCCAGATGTTTTTGACATCCAGGTTTGTCTCATATCAACTCCTTTATTCTGAAGGGGTCTCTTGTTTTGTCTCCTCTACAGTGAATGAACAGGCTTGATTGATTTGTATGAGTGCTAATAACCTCCAGTCTTGTCCGGCATTACATTTTCATGAGCTTTTGTTTGGATTTTCTACACACCCCCTTTCTGCCTAAATACTGGACACTTTAGACTAGACAATGATAAACGAGCTGTGTGTAGATTTACAACATGTGTGGACAGGATATGATCTGCTTCTCTACAAATATCTGTCCTTAACTAAAAGAATCCCACAGCGGATACAAACAGAAATCATGTTCAGCTCAACAGCTGTTGTGTCTCCCAATATTGAAGAGACTTTAAGATGAGTACACTAGTTTCTAAACTGGGTGTTGTGTCACAGTGGTTAAAAATTGCACTAATAGTTATGGTTAACTAATTAACTAATAGTTTATAGCACAACTAGCTAATAGTTGTGGTACAGTATGTGTGAGCAATATGCTGGGAGACATGATAAACTGGTAGAAACTTAACGAGTACTATCTGTCTATTGTGATTATGCTCACATGACATTGCAGAGTTTGTGTTTTTAAAAGTATGTTTTTAAGCCTTTCTTAAAGCGATTTTACATCATTAAAATGCAATAAAACATGAAAGAACTTAATTCGAAACTCGCACACTGTTCTGACTACAAATATTATTAGTTAGCTGAAAGTAAAACCAAAACTAAAGCAAAAAAAATGTAATTAAAAAAAAATAAAAATAAATAAATAGTTTTACCTTTTAGCCTTTTTTAAACCCTGGTTTATGAAAATCACTAAAACTGAAATAAAATGTAAAATTATATAGATATATTTAGGGATAAAAACATGATGACAAATGACAAAAACTTAAACTTTAAAATTAAAATGAAAAATAAAAACGTTTGAAAACAACTATAATAGTAATTCAATTATTCTAAAACAACACTTTTTTTTATCAGTTTTCTAAGTGCACACACCCAAAGCTAGAGTACAGAAAACCTTAACACTGTTTTTTTAGTACACTTAAATGGTTTGCTTCTATTGATAACCAACTGTTTACTTGTCTTAAATAAGCGTCAGAATGTTTTTGTTTTTACTGTACATTAGTTAGGCTATTATTAGTTTTTCCAACATTTTTCCATTAAAACTACATTGTGATTTATCATTTTATTTTACAACAACATATAAGATGTCGATCACATCGCCCATTGCAGGTTCAAACCCTACAAGGGTTGATTCATGGACTAAACCTATGATACTTGTGCTACCAAAGTGTATAGTAAGCTGCACTAGATTTGTTTGTTAAAATGAAAACTTATATTACTAAGAGCATCAAGAACCGGTCATTTTACCCAGAAAAACTGCAGTGAATTATGAACATAAATGTACCTTTATTAAGTGTTTGTTCACCCATTTTGTGAAAGTCTTCTTCTGCACTCTGTCCCGTTCATCTGCGAAAGACAAAGAAAACGAAGATTCAACACACTTCAGCTGTGTTCAGAGTAAATCTCTGTGATGCTTTCGAATCATTGATCTGTTGGTCTGAATGTTACACTGTGCAACTGTTACAACACTGATGCAACAACTATTGTGAGTGTGTCTCAAACCTGAGAAGTTTAATAAAGAAACTGCCAAACTGCAAGTGCAATATCTATAACCCACTCCAGAATGTTTTTAAATCAGCTCTTTTTGTGCCTCACATCTCCTACTGGTTCTATTAAAACCCAGCACCCATGTGAGAAAGCGATCTCTGTGTAAAGCTGGAGAGTAATGACTGCAGGTGATGTCTAGACAGCTCCATAGTCAAGTAAAGGTTCGGAGGGTAGAAAACGCAATACATTGTGAGGCCTCAGGCTGGGAAAATTCACCATAGCTTTAATCCTAAGTGTGCATCACTCATGACTACCTGAACACCACAGACACACCCACAGACTGCAGAATCATGTTCCTTCAGCAGCGAGAAACACCATCCATGCTGCTGCTGCCTCATACAGATTACCAACACTTGCAGCTGTCATCATTACTGGAGAATGCACAAAACATTGCAGCTCTGTGTTGTTCAGAGAAAGGCTGTAATTTGAAGCAGCATGCTCACATTTATGGTTAAAGTTTGTGAGTTAGTTAGTAAAGTTAGTCACTCTTTCTATTAGTTGGCCTTAGCTACACTACTGTGTACTTAACCATTTGATACATACATGTTGGTGCATTGTAATTACATTTAAATTACTTGTTAAAATACTTAATTAACATGTGTTGTTACTTTATCCCTATCTGTAATTCAACCCTTACCACAAAACCCAGCCACTATAACCCACACCTTATCCTTACTCCTGAACCTAACCTTACCGCAAACTCACTAGCAAAAAATGTGAGAATTTTCGGAAACACTTTATTTTAAGGTGTCCTTGTTACACGTTACATGTACTTACTATTACAATAACAATAAATTATGCATAATCCTAACCATATACTAAGTACATGTAGTCAATTAATATTACACAATACTTAAATGTATAATTACACTGCAACAAGAACACCTTAAAAAAAAAAAAAAGTGTAACAGAATTTTCCAGAACAACGTGTAGTTACACAGCAAATCCATTATCTTGCAAGTATTTAATGTTAGCTCATGTAAGTTAAAGCCACCTAATATATTGTAAAGTGTGAAGTTAGTGTTCAAAGTCACAGTGAAAAATTAGATTTGTGTAGAAAAATACATAAAACAGCATGCAGAAGCAAGAAAAGTCTCTATGATAGAGATTTCTTTCTGGGAGCAAGAGCAAGAAGAAAACTGCTGTAAACTGGAACCATATCTCAGCTAGAGTTAGTATAATCACAAGTAGGACTGGGAAGATTGTTCTATGGCCCGAAGACACCAAATCTGAACCAACAGCATCAGGTGCACAGGACATCCCAAGACCAACTCTAATTTGAAGGATGGTGATGACGGATCATGCTTTGACAATGCCTTTTTGCTGCAAGGACTGAAAAACATTTAAAGATACTATAGGAATCAAATATCAAGCAATCCTGAAGAAATGCATGAGCCAAAACAGAGCAAATCGCAACACTTCGATCCAATTAATTTATGCTTCTGTGGAATCATGTTCCTCATTCAGTACAATTTTGTCAAGTACAGCATTGCATTGCAGTATCATGCTCTTGCTCTTTAAATTGAAATTGTTTGCTGAGCAGCTGCAAAAGTCCTTTAAAACGCCCAGTGATTGTTGAGTGTTGAGGGAACAGCTGATTCAGACCCGTAGGATTTCTGCTTTTGAAGGGTGGAGTATGACGAGCAGATTATGAAATATTACCATGGTGACTATCATGGGTGGAGGCAGTAAACCTTGACCTCTGTCATTAATGTAAGACTTCCCTTCAGTGTTTGAAGAGTCTTACTGTGGGTGATGATGTGTATAATTATGAGAAGCTTTACGGGGGTCGTCAGCTTCGTCCTTTGACCACCGTTCATTGCTTTCTATCCTCTCTCTCACATGTATAAAGTTACAGCACTAATGTTTAAACCAATGCCCTTGTGATTCAGCACACTCTTCCTGCTCTCTGGGGTGTGTGAGGCATGCAAGAAAATTCATTTTTTATTTATGAAATTACATTTTATCTAGTGTTATTTTACGCAGTGATATGTATACCTAGATATAGTGTCAAATGAACTTTCTCTGCTTGCTGACAACATATTGAACAAACCAATCAGGACTGTGATGACAGGACAGGACAACACTGAATGTCGCCTCGGTCCCACTTAACACATTTTACGCTGGTAAATATGGAGTCAATGGCCTTGATCAGGTGAGAGAGCTTCCTTGTGAGACTTTTATAGTGTGAATTAAAGGCACCTGGGCAGAGCAATGACAGATTGCAAACATTATAAGCCTAGTGATAAAACTTGGCTTGTTTACTGCTTTACTAAAAGCTTTCAAATATATTACGACTTAAATGCTGTTTTTAAAATAATGAGATCTCATCATAATATCTTCTAATATAATCCTGTTTGCTCGCAAGATTGCATTCAAAGCAGTCAAATATTGTTCTCATGGTTGGTGTCTTTAATGCAGGAACCATGAACAAATATTAATACATCAAGATATACTGAAGAAGAAACCTGAGCAATAACAATTATAAACAATGTTTTTCAGTAAAATAAGATACATTTACTTAGAAAGGTATTAAGACTTTTTCTTGAATGAAGTAATATTTGAATTAAATTGTTTTTCTTTCCCTATTTATGCTTGAATCAGATACAGTTTCACTTCTCAATTAAATGTATCTTGTTTTATGAATAGGTTATGGCTTATTTCTATAGTCCACTATAAGCAACTTTGCAACTACATGTGAACTAACTCTCATTAGAGTACTAGTAGACTGTGAGGTTAAGGTTAACAGAATAAGTTGACACGTATTTGCAAAGCTATTTCTAGTTAGTAGAATGTCTAAATAAAGTGTTACCTAAGAATTTTTAACTAACTTTACAAGAAACCACCACGAAAATACTGATTAAAATAAAAGATTTGTTTCAATATAAGTCTGTGAAGCTCATATAACTAATAATAACTAGAGATCTGACTTTACAAAGAACAAATCTTTCTCTTCCATCACAAACAGGTGTATCAGAGAGCTTTCCTAAGTACCTTTCCTGCCTTCCAAAGCTTTCAGCATTCCCTGATAGTGTAAGTCATCTGAAGGGATCCTCTCCCTGTCCCTCTCCAGGCTGTCGGTCGAATATTCCCTCCGTCGCTGCTGCATACTCATCTCCTTTACGTCACGCTAACACAGAGTTCACAATCCACAGTTCTTTACAAGCTCCTTATCTTCACTTGTCCGAATCGAAAGTCACAGTGATGTTCCTGTTCTGCCTTCTTTCAGTTGAACTCCTGCTGTCCATTTTCTATCTCCTCTAAAGGATGCCACTAGCTACAGGTTGTAGGCCTGCTCCTGTTCTGTCTGCAGTGAGACTTGGAGGTTGGAGGGCATTGCGAGATACGCTTGGCTCCGCCTCGGCCCTAAATTGTCATGTTGGTGGAGCCGAGGCAGGAAGAAGAAGGGGTAGAATCAGGGAAAGTGAGCGGGAAGGTGTGTCCGCCAGCATGCCTCATCTAGAATCCCACGCCCTCTCCAAACACACACGAAATCATCACACTCTCTAAAGAATAACGCAACAGGAAGGCTTGAGAGTGGAGAGTTGTGTAACTTCACATGAAACGGAGCGCTAAACGAGTGTAGAACTGGTCGAAAGAGACATTACAGGAACAGGATTACACAATCATGCTCTAAAACCTACTCATGCCAATAGACATTACACACACACACACACACACACACGCACAAGTATACGCCTCTTTAATGATTAACCACTGAAACATACCTGAGCGGTCGGGCAAGTATGACTAACTGAGAGCCTGTGCTGCCAATAAGGCAGGGTGAGGCTCTGGGATGGGCCGCTCAGGTCTACACACGCTGGAGATTAACAGTATTGAATCCAAACCAACCCCAGTCAAATACATAACCAGAGGCTGCAGAATCAACAGCCAGAAATACAGAGAAAATTCTTTACGAGATGCATCTCACTTTTTCGTTTGCGTGAGTGTGTGCTTATGTGATCATGCTGACTCTGCACGACTCTGTACGCGCACCATCTTCCATCACTAAAGAGTGTGTAGACATGTTTGAAATTGTAAATAAACAATTACTGGACTATGTTTTATAGAAAAACACAATTTTAGTCTTTCCACTTCAAAATTGAACATTCAGGGTGTTACTTGCAAATCTACACAATTAATTTCTAAGTGAAAACTACAGTAAACCTAGAACACTACACTACATTTCTTTCAGTATAGGAAGAGACTTATAGATTCAACCTGTGATGAGTGACAGCTCTGCTCATGTTGTAAAGGCATGAACCTACAGCAGAAGATGAAGATGAGGATGAGGCCTTCATCACACACTCATCATCTGAACAGACCCGCACCATAAACTTTGAGAAGCTGCTTATTTGATAGCCTGTTCAGGCAGTGTTTGCAGGAGTGTCAATTTTTACGATATATGACATATTCCTCAGTGCATATGGAAGCTGACGCCTTCATTTTATAGACGTCTAAATGTCTGCTGATACAGAAGGATTTATTAAGGTGTGGTACAAAAAAACTACCAATAACAGCATTTACATTTTTTTATTTTTCAGTCTATTATTTAAGATATTTCCTACCCACTGTGATTTCAAGTTATGTAATCTTAAATAAGTCAAAATTATTTACGCATGGATGTATATTTTGGGATTTTTTTAAATGCATCAAGGATGGATTAAATTGATCAAAAGCAACAGTAAAGACATTTACAATGTTGGAAAGGATTTCTATTTCAAATAAATGCTGTTCTTTTGAACTTTCTATTCATTAAAGATTCCTGAAAAATAAAATGTATTAGTTTCCACAAACATATGAAGCAGCACAACTGTTTTCAACATTGATAATAATCAGAAATGTTTCTTGAGCAGCAAATCAGCATATTAGAATGATTTCTGAAGATCATGTGACACTGAAGACTGGAGTAATGATGCTGAAATTTCAGCTTTGATCATGGGAATAAATTATATTTTAACATATATTCAAATAGAAACCAGTTATTTCAATTGTAATAACATTACTGTTTTTACTGTATTTTTGATCAAAGAACTTCTTCCAAACACACACACACACAAAAATATTTTTGTGTTCAGAAGAATGAAGGGAAAAATGCACTTAAAAGATACTGTCACACAGAAATTGCTAGCGTAATTCACAAATAATTACAAAGAAATGGCAATTATATAGAATTAAACATGATTTAAATTAAACCTGACATTTTGAAATAATATTCTCTTTTAAAACACTCTTATTTAAAACTAAAAAAAAAAAAAAAAAACTTGTTTCATTGTGCATTTGGCACATCAAGGTGAGAAATTTATGACAGAATTTTTATTTTTGGGTTATCTATCCCTTTTAAACAACAATAAACATACATGAGGAGAGATTTCTTGAGAAACTTTAAATATTAATGAAAAATCCTTCAAGTTCAATGATGAACTCCATAAAAATCCTCTTGTCTGAAGCAGTGTGACAGAAGCCATGAAAACACAATTAGGCTCTCTGTGTTTTTGGTTTTACTCAGTGAACATGTGTTCAAACACTGTTCTGATTATCTGTTATTTTGTTTTTGTCACGCAGCATTTTTGCACTCAGTGTGGACCAAAAACACTGCTTTACACCTGGTTGGGACACAGCGCTACGCTGAGCACCACTAAACAGCTTTGTTGATTAGAATGGAATCTAGTTTTATTATCTACGATCTAGTTTTCTAGCGACGTGCTGCACTCTTGCATTGGACAGACGGTGTTACTGTGGAGATTCCCAGAATCCATTCTCGCAGCTTCAGGCAGTGGATCCAGCATGCGGCAGGAGATGAATCATAACATCGGGAAACAGTTGTTAGATATAAATTCCAATAAGGCCATATAAAAGCACATGGAGTAAGTATTATAGGCATGCAGCGGGGAACTGCAGCCAGAGAGTGTGGGACCAGGATGGAGAGAGAGGTAAAAGAGAGGTCAGTGGGAGGAGAACGGCTACAGATTGGGATGAGGAAGAAGTTAGTAGGACTCTAAATGGAAGAAAGATGGAGAGAGAGAGAGTGCATGCAAAATCTGAAAATGAGACCGTGTTTGAAGCCAGGCACACACTACAAGACTGAAACTCTCCGTCTGTGTGCATTTAACGATAATTACTTGTTTTAGTTCACCCAAAAATGAAAATTCTGTCATTTACTCATCCACCAAGTTGTTCAAAACCTGTATGAGTTTCTTTCTTCTGTTGAACATTAAAGAGATATTTTGATGTCAGCAGCCACTGACATTCATTGTATTTTTGTCCATACTATGGAAGTCAATGGCTACCAGTAACTGTTTGGGTACTAACATTCTTCAGAATATCTTCTTTTGTGTTCAACAGAAGAAAGACATTCATACAGGTCTGGAAAAACATGTAGGTGAGTAAATGACGACAGAATTTTCATTTTTGGATAAACCGTCCTTTTCTTGTACACATTACAGAGCCAATCAGATCAGATTTGTGGAGTCTGTGACAAATAACGGTTAAAACCTTTTTGAAAATCTAAATTAAAAGATGTGTGCCAACATTTTATGTATGTACCTTGTAGGCCTATTAAAAAAGAGAGACAGAGAGAGACCGTTTTCAAGAAAGAAAACACATCAATACATTAAGTAACCTTCTGATCCATTTGAGTATATCAGAAAAGTCAGAATCTCATCTCAGTCAGGAGAGAAATCTGTACAGATCAAGCAACATTTACAAGCCAAAACAGTTCATAAATATGTAGGTGGACTTTGATATGAGATGACAATAGGAGAAGGAAAACTGGAGGAAGTGTTATTATGAATGATGGACTCATATTTTGGCCAGAAGCAATGGTTTGAAGTTAAAAACCTCTTAATGACAGATTTGTTTCTTAGAAACCTGCAGTTTTTAGCTTCACAAGATGTTAACTGATGGACTGGAGTGGTGTGGATTACTTGTGGATTATTGTGATGTTTTTATCAGCTGTTTGGACTCTCATTCTGACGGCACCCATTCACTGCAGAGGATCCTTTGGTGAGACAGGGAAGTATGGAAGCCCATTTCCGCCACTGAATAAAAAAAAAAATAGCTAATTGTGACTTTTTATCTCACAATTCAGACAGCTTTTAACCTTTTTTATTTTTTATTCAGTGGTGGAAACAGGCTTCCATACTTACAGTAAGTCATGCATGAGCTGCATTTTATTGTATTTACATTTTTTTTTAAGTAATATTATTGATCTTTTATGTTGACTAGCTGTGGATCACATGACTTATGGACATGTTCTACAAATGCCAAAAACATGAAGAATTATGCAAAAGTAGCACGAATTTTAAAGCAGTGACACGGCAGACATCAAGGATTGACTGAGTTTATTTAAAGCGTTCAGATATAAGCCAACATTCTTGTGAACCGCCCTGAAACGAATTGATTGTTACCCAGAGACTGACAGAAACTTTAACCCAGTGTGACAGGACTGTTTTTTCACAGCTCATGGCATTACAAGCAGCATGAATCTGGCAACAGAGACACTCAGGCTTTCGTTTCTCAGTTGCATCACCTCAGCAGTGTGGGAAATTCTCTCTGATAAACAGTGCTGGATTTGCCTGAAACAGCAAAGGCCGCCGATGCTGCATGTTGAGTCATTTGTATAAGGTAATCACTGAAACGTCAAATAGCTGGCAACTTTTCTGAACGACTAGCAAAAATAAGTAGACATGCAAGACCTAGAGTCAATTATAAGCTCATTCCACTTCCGTTTTCACACCAACTCATACACGCAGCAATGCAAGGGATGATTAATATCAACCGGAAGGGACTGCGGCTTTTGCTTTGTACAGAATGGATTAAAAAAAAGACCAGAAATGAGGATCAATCAGTGGTTGGAAAAACGTGGGAAGAAGTTTCTGTAACACTTTAGTATAGGGACCAATTCTCACTATTAACGAATCACTTATTAGCATGCCTATTAATAACATATTGGCAGTTTATTAGTACTTATAAAGCACATATTCTGCATGACCATATTCTACATCCCTAATCCTAATACCTAAACTTACTACTACTATTACTTATTAACTATTACTAACTATAATACTAACAACTACCTTACTAACTATTAATAAGCAGCAATTTAGTAGTATATTGAGACAGAAGTTAATGGTTTGTTAATAGTGAGAACTGGACCTTAAAATAAAGTGCTGTCATTTGCTGTCTTTTGTGACTTTTTATTGACTGTATCTTATCACTATCTGCACAGTGTTCACAAAGATTTCAATCAGTTTGAAATTTGTTAGTTTTAAGTTTCAGACAACCATGAAAGGCAGTATCAGTCTATAAAATATTATAAAATATTACAATGAACTTCATAGGTTCAACAATATGTAAAATGGTTAAGATGACAGGGGTTGAATAGGAAAATGGACCATTTTGTTTTCTAAATGTCTTCTAAATTTTGATGGTTTCATGCTCTCTGCAGCCAATAATTTACCACACAAAAAACATTGTGGTCGGCAAAAAGCATGTTTATTCTTGCTGAAAGTGAACCCATATTTAACGTCATTTGTTGATGGTTTTTGAGGATGAGGGCATGTCACGCAACCTGACCGTGTTGGTATTTGATGCTAATTTGATGAGCTTTTACCAATGATGTAATTATATTATTATACCAATTCTGTTATAATTAAATACCATAGCGTCTAACTGGTCAACAGCCTCTGATGTCAATGAAAGATATGGGAAAGGATCTCTCCTCCCATTGAAAAGCTTACAAGTCCAGTTAATTTGCAATTTTAACTGAATGTTTAAATGGTTAGTTGCATGTAAAAATTTGGATTTAGCATAGTTTTCAAAAACTGTGAACCACTGCTGGATTGCAAACATAGGATTTACCATTCAGATCATCTGTAACACAAGAAAATGCCTTAAAGCTACTGTGGTTCTCTCTTCATATTTTCTTTCTAGCTTCCCTCTTTCCCTCATTTCCTCAACATACCGTGCCCCTCATTTGCCCGGGCCCATTTTAGCATAAGTGAGAGAATGGAAAAACTGATTGCTCTTTCTCTGTCTAAATTCTCATTTCAGCTATGATGAATATAACATGTCGGAAATGATGAAATCTAACTGAACATGAAAAGTCTGGTGGCAAAAAGAGAGTCCCCTAGTTTTTAGCTCATCGAGTAACGTTACTCCAGTTTTTTATTCTCATCCACTCTTGATAAGAGCAGGAAACTTCCATTTTTTTACAAAGCGATGGGCCTTTCCTCAACACTTCCAATGTTTCCATTTCACAGTCTGTTTGGCCTATATTTCTAACTGCCAAAGTAAAAAATATAGTTAACAAAACAAAATGACCAAAAACAATCTTCAAACATCTGTAACAAGATCAAAATTGATCATATCCTACCTGATGTAGCTCATATATCTCTGTCTAAGCCTCAGCTCATTCACTGGTCTGTTCTTTGCCTGCTCATCTCTGCAACATCCACTGCTTCTTTTCAGCAGGCATTTTTCTTTTTCTTGTTTTCAGCGCTTGTTATTGTCAACAGAATTATGCAGTAACACAAATGGAAGTATGAGAATTTTACATTGACCACATAATGTTAAACAAATTATGAAGCTATTTTAGATTTTAGATTGTTCAGTGTCACCACCTTTTGTCTTGATTCCTGCTCTTTTCAATCCGTGTTGAAGGAGTTCCTCATGAATGTGTTCTTCTCGTATGTGATGTGGACAAATTAGTGTCACTGGAAAAACTTACAACTCCAAAAACTTACCTTTACATACAGTTCACTCCAGTTTCCAGCTGAAATGAACACTAGTGGCAGTAAAATGCCAAAAACGTTTATTCTTTCACACAAATTATGATTACAGGAGCATCGATTAAAAAGGATTAATAAGGCAGTTCTTTGCTCAATAGCTATTATGTTATGACCTCAAAACACTCTTAGTCCATGATTTGTAAACTAATATATTTTCACATTTGCCTCACATTAAGTAACCAAATCCATATGTATGGCATTGTGAAAATAACTGTCTCAGTAGCTCACCTGGTACATGTGGAACATTTGGGTACGAGTCAAGGAGTTCAAGGACTTATACTGTGAAAACAAACTAAAACTACATGGTATCTTCAGCAAATGTGTATTTATCTCAACTTTTCTTCTGTTAACAAAATTGATTAGGTTTAGAATACGGTTTTAGTTTCTGCCACATACAATTCAGACTATTTTACTTGCAGTTCCAAGTTTTCATCTCGCAATTCTGTTTTTTGTTTATTTTGTTTTGTTTTTTGTTGTTGTTTATTGTTGTTTATGAATTAAAAAATAATAATTCTGACTTTTTAAATCTCACTATTATATATGCACTCAAAATTATTACTTTTTTACTTACAGTTCTGAGTTTACATCTCACAATTCTATTTTTTTTCCACCACAGAATAACTGTTTATTTCACAATTCCTTTTTTCTCATATTTGTGAGAAACAAAGTCTGAATTTTGAGATACAAACTCAGTATTGTGAGAAAAACAACATCAGAATGTGATTACCTATTTTATTCTTTTATTTCATGGCAGACATAGGAATCCAAAGGATTTAGTTTAGTGGTACGTTATTTTCAAATGCAACAGAACATTAACCTTTATTTCCACTCAGTAACATTTAATTTTGCGATACACAGAACAACCAATGAAATAAAACGTTGCCAGATTCACGTTCATCTGTTTTGGATAAGTGTCACGAAACGTGCAAGATGCAATATAATATTTCACAATTTCTTCGT
>JAUZSZ010000123.1:6276898-6291654 GCA_034780575.1 Labeobarbus marequensis | reverse complement strand
CTCGCCGCTCGGACTCTGTTTGTACCTCATCTGGACTATAGCTCATGTTTCTGGATTACCCCTGTTGTCAAGCCCTCTGGATATTGTACGCAGAGCGATCATCTACGTCAGCCTTAGGAATACTCTTTGTCTTGGCTCATACATATCTGTTTGCTGATGCTCGACCCTGCCTGTTTATGACTATGTCTGTGAATAAAGCTTTGCGTATGGATCCTCACGTCTCTTTCACCATGTTACAGAATACTCGGCCACACAAGGATCCAGCAGCTTTTCTGAGGAAAACTCATCAGGTATGGACATGCCAAGAATTTTGTTAGCCCTTAAACAAGGCTCGCAATTGCTGGAGAACCATATCCGCAAATTTTTAGCCATCGCAAAGTATTCTACCGGACTGATTGTTGATGGAGTTTCTCTGTGATGGCATTAATCAACCCCTACGATCTGAGCTTAGACGCGAGTGTCCGTGTTCATGTTACAATATGTGTGTGTACGGTGTATGTTTATTATGTATATGTAAATCCACACACATGCATGTGTAGACATTTAAGAAAAATAAGTTGTTTATGTTTTAAATATATTTACATATAATAAATTCTATAAATATACATGCAAATACATTGAAATATATACTGTATGTGTATGTATTTATACACATAATAAATATACACAACACACACACACATTATGTAAACAAACTTTTATTTCAGATGGGATTAATTGTTTGACAGCACTAGTATCTAAACATTTTTTAAATCAAGATATATTTATTTGAGAAGCAAAGACAATACACTAGAGCCAAACTTTGGGTTTTTTTTTATGCTCTGCTCAATTTTGAGATTTTGGTCTATTTTGCATCTATAGAATACATTCTTCAAACTTGTAAAACGAAATTTGAAATGCACAGTTAAGCGTTCATTTTATTGCACTTCATCTATTTGCATCTGTAGATTTCAATTACAATACATTATCTTTAAAAGTTTTTTCTCCACTTCAGCCGCACGTAAATACACAGCTAAACACAACAGTTTAGTTCCTTTCTATATTCTGAAGGTTTTTACTGAGGGGTTTGTTCATATCATTCACTGATTTTATCATTGTACTTCATCTATATGTGGCTGTAGATTCAATTTACAATATGTATCTTTGTTTTCTCAAAATGAGTTTTTCCTCCACTTCAGCAGCACTGACATACACCAAATTTAACATTTTTATTCCTCTCTATATTCTGAAGGTTTTTACTGAGAGGTTTGTTGATATTTCTTTGACATTGATTTATATAACATTTTACTCCTAAAAACATGGTGAAAATCCATAACTTTAAAGGACCATGAGATTTTTCTCCACTTCAGCAATACTTAACTACACCAATATTCTGAGTAATCTATATTCTGAAGGTTTTTGATGAAGGGTTTGTTCATGCATCGCTCACTTTGAGTTTATTATTGCACTTTATCTATCCGCATCTGTAGATTTCAGTTACAATGCATATTTTTAAAAGTTTTTTCTCCACTTCAGCAGCACTTACATACACCAAATTTAGCATTTTTATTCCACTCTATATTCTGAAGGTTTTTACAGAGGGGTTTGTTTATAAATAATTTACACTGATTTATATAACACTTTATTCCTAAAAACATGGCAAAAATGTGGGGGTGGGGGGTTCTGTCAGTATCTTGACAGTATTTTCTAATTCATGGAGTGATAAAAAGAGCCTAACCAAAATCCAAAATCCTCCTTCTAAAATCCTTTAACTCAAGTATTTCAACAAAATCAGACAAGAATTTTGAACCTGGCTTTATCCAACATTTAGCTTTATTTTCTTGAAATGTATGCAACATAGTGTATGCTTCCGTCACTTTGCTTATCAAGTAGTCCTAAATGTTTACTGATTTAAGAATATTTAGATATTTGTAACGGTAAACAAGACAAGCAAGAATTTTTTTGCAGTGTAACAAATAAAGTGTAAAAAAGTGTTTTCAAGTTATGAGAAACTAAGATCTCACAGAATGGATCCGTGTATTCCGACTTAAATGTATTTTCAGGACAATTTTGTGATCAAAAGTGAGCAAAATCTGACAAAAAAGACATTTTTGTAAGTGTTGTGTTTTACTATTTATAATTATCTGTATATATATATATATATATATATAAAGCAATAGAAGTCTATGGAATGACCCCATTTAGATAGCTTAGTAAAGAGTGTTTGTTTGTGTTTGTGTATGTGTGCATGTGTGTGCGTTTGTGACATATGAGGACACAAATTTGTATTATGACATGGGTATTACAAGGAGAAGGTGATTTATGAGGCCATTTCCCCAGGTTCTCCATATTCAAAAAGGCTTATAAATCATACAGAGTGAGTTTTTTGAGAAAGTAAAAATGCACAAAGTTTCCTGTAAGGGGTAGGTTTAGGTGTAGGGCGGTTTGTACAGTATAAAAACCATTACGCCTATGGAATATACTCACAATTCACAAAAACAAACGTGTGTGTGTGATTTTTACCTGGTGAATGGTTGAATGAATCTGATGAGGCGTCAGACAGCGAGTGAAGAGACGCGGCTCGACTGGCGCTGCGGGTGACCGGACCCTCACGGACTGGAGGCTAAACACACAAAACACTTGATATTACAAACTATTACACAAACTCTTAGAGAGGAAATCCACAGGATGTGTTCAGAACTGAGTCCCCATTAGATGAACCCATGAACTCCAGCTTGGGTTTCACGAGGAGAACTCGAGCCCAAATTCTGCTCGTAAATTAAATGACTGTAAAAGGAGAGTCTTTAGTAACTACATTAACCTACAGACTCATTCAGTCATAACAAAGAAAATAAACTCCATATACATGAAAAAAATAATGTGTTGGAGTCATTAAAGTCCAGAATAGCAGCAACACAACTGGTTGTAAATGTGTTTGTTTAATCAGGAATAATTTATGAAACATCAAATTGAAATCACTGAATTAGTCGTATCTTTTCATCAAAATAATATGATTATGCCAGCTTTTAAAATAATAATATACCACTGTCAGTTTCTCACTGACACAAAAGGAACATGAACCAGATCCCTTTCTAATCAAACCGATGAATGAAACAGAAAAGCTCATTCACTACCATTCAGAGGTTTGAAGAGGAGAAGGTTTTTTTTTTTTTTTTTTTTTTTTAAAGAAATTAATACTTTTCTTCATCAGGGATGAATTAAATTAATCAAAAGTGACAGTAGAAACAGATACAATGTTACGAAAGATTTCTATTTAAAAGAAATGCTGTTCTTTTGAACTTTTTATTCATCTGTGAATCCTGAAATAATAAAATGCATCACAGTTTTCACAAAAATATTGTGCAGCACGACTGTTTTCAACATAATAATCAGAAATGTTTGTTGAGCAGCAAATCAGCATATTAGAATGATTTCTGAAGATCATGTGACCCTGAAGACTGGAGTAATGATGCTGAAAATTCAGCTTCGATCACAGGAATAAGTTATACTTTAACATATATTTTAAAATGCTATAGTATTTCATAATATTACCTTATAATACTGACTGACTTCTTTGATATTTACACAAGTACGTAACTTCATATTAGCTTTGATCAGACTTGTTTAATTACAGTGCCCTTTTGGTTTATGAAGCTTATAATTAGATCATTTGTTATAGACGTAGTTACTCATTCACATATATAATTATTAGAAGAATTGATTCAAATTGGTTAATTATATAATGACATTGATAATATCTAATTTAAACCACAAAGAAAGAGTAATTCTGCTGATTGCAAGGACTCATTTACGTGATGCTCTTTTAATGTGTTTTTAGCCCACAGGATTACCAGCGGTTTCCATACGGCATAACATCATCCACAGACCAGTTGATATTTAATCCACACAAAATGGCACGAGCTGCTGAGATCTGATTGGCTGGATTAACACTGAGCCCTTCTGAAGGCCGAACCATAAGACATGAGCTCACAAGATACACAGCGTTATACAAATACAGTCTTTGAAGAACTTTGTTTGAGACACGTGATATCCAAAACTTGATATCCTTGAGCGTACCCATATATTTAGATGAACTTGCCCTTAAATGACATTTAGGAAAAAATTGTAAACACCGTGCTTGGTCTTTGGCCAGAGCTGCAATATGGACCAGGCTTTATCCCAACAGTCAAGTCTACACAAGACGAATCTTTCATGATCCTCCACACGCGCAGAGTGAGGCATGATGGACTTTTTGAATCAATATCAAGTATCCATCTTTCAACCTCACAAAAACACACTCCAGATCTTTCTATGAACCACATGCACAAAAAAATGCTCTGGATCTGATTTCATAAAATCAAACTGTTATGGTGTGTAATAATGAACCCTGTAAAGCCTGGGGAATTTTTTATTTTTTTGAAATAGAACAGTTTATGAAACCTTTTGATAAAATGTAAAAAAGAAAAAAAAATGTTTGCATATCATCATATTTGATATAGCAGGCTTTTTGGCTCATATAGTATGATATAGAGGATATTGAGGAAAAAACACCCAAATCAAACTGAGAAAAAAATATGCAGTTTGGTGCAGATGCTGCTATTTGTATGAACAAAAAGTAAGATGAAACTCTGCTTGCTTGTAATTTATACTGATGAGATCTTTATAGCTGTTACTTACATAAAATGATATAAATATCGGTCGGCACCCTATATCTCCGATAATATGTCTTAGTAAGATGATATTTAAATGATCAAAACATAATGCAACGCAATACAATGCTGATTGAGAGATGAAGAAATAAATGCTCCTCAGAAGATGTGAGGTGTTCTGGAGGCTTGGGAAGATCATCAAAGTAAAGCTTCAGGAAACAAACGTTCCTCAAAAGATCCTGGTGATCAGATTTGAGACTCACTGATTTAAAAAAAAAAAGATTTCTGGAGAATCAAGTAAAGTCGAGCTGCTTCAGTCCAGTAAGTGTTCATCTGGAAATATCTCTAACAACATCAAAGACATTCTTACATTTAGTTCATAAAAATCAGTAAAGACAGCAGAAAGACACCTGAAGCACGAGCTGAAGGTGGACATTTGCACCTTTTACTTGCTAAAAAAAGTCTGAACTATCAATCAGAGACAGAAGGCATGCATTAGATTGTGTGCGACAGGTTTAACAGCGCAGTTTTGATCATTTAGAGGCTTCTGAAATGTGACACACTAAGCGTTACGGGGTTAAGCAATCAAATTCCCTTCCAGTACAGGCAGAGATGAGAGTGTACAGAAGCAATCTGGAACATCACAGATAAGGTTGTCTTCAAAGATAATGAGACTGATGTTATAAGAACGGTAACTCCCCGGTAACATTCCCGTGTTAGGCGTGAAAGTGCCTCCCAATCCCGACTTTCTCTTTCTCCCTGTGGATCTGTCTCTCTCTCTCTCTCTCGCTGCGTGTGAGAGCGTGTAGAGGGACATCTGTCTTTCTGTCTTTCTGTCATGCCCGGGGAAAGAGGAATGTGTGTTCGTCTGCTTTGACCCACCTGAATCACAGACACACCCTGTCCTTCCCAACCTGAACACCACAGGCACCTGAGCACTTTCTCTCCCTCTCATGTTTTTACTGGAAGCCGTGATTATGGAATTCCAAGTGCTAGGAGCATTAATACTGCAGTTGCAGCTTTGCATCTGTGCTTATCTAAATGTTGTGATGTGATAGTGAGCACTGGATTCAGGGGAATCTCAGTTCAGCTGGAGATTCACAACAGAACATCAACAGCAGCAGCTGAGATCTAAAATAACCCAGCCAGCATGGAAAACAGACGGAGCTGCCAAACACTTCTGCAAACTCACTCACAGGCCTCTTCAAAACGATGACATGCACTTCAAAAGAGTAATATAAGACACATATTAAAGTCAACATGGACTCAGAATCACTTGATTTACTTTCTTATGCACATTCGCTGCTGAACGATTTATCAGACCGAGTTATTTGGAGTAATAATAAACATCTTTTTCTTTGTCATCTTTAATCTGCGTGTAAAAACTTGCTCTAAAACAACATTCTTCCACTGAAGTCAATCTGATTGGTAAAACCAAACACGTTTCAGTCTGTCTGCTGTGAATCCTGTGAGCCATGCCAAATTAGCATGGAGGTACTTCAGTTTTTCCTTCAAAAACCCTGTTCCCCATCTGCAAACTAATCATCGTTAGCTAACTATAGTCATTAGTTCCACTGAACTCTGTGATGGAACTTGCGACCATACTGGTCATGACCTGCCGGATTGAATTTTTGTACTGTGAAAAGTGAAAAGTAAAGGAGGTCACACTTTGCCAAAAAAAAAAGGTTACTTCCTGTGTTTTGCTTAAATAAATAAATAAATATAAAAAAATCGGTATATATTTTATATTATTAAATATTCATATAAATATTTTACATTTAATACAGAATTGTTACATTAGTTTATACAAACATATTAAATATTTCTCGCTCTCTATTAGGGTTCATGCAACCCAAATTTAGCTGACCTTATTTTAAATTTTAACGCATCCTATTCTGTGCATGATTCATTAGTGTTTGTTCATAATTTATTAAAATTGAATAACTTGTTCTCATTTGACTTTCCTTTTTTGTTGATGAATCCCTCTCACATTTCTATATTCTATGTACTTGATTTTACCCATTGATAATCCTGTTGCATGCAGCATTCATTCACACTATGAAAATAAACTGGGCTTTGGTCAGGGTTTCACATTGACTTTAATAAATAATCTGTCTCCCTCTTCTGGCCAACAATTAGGACATAATCATAAAAGTTGGCAGGTAATTTTACAATGGCTGAGGTATCTGAACAGCTGAGGGAAGCATCATCTATAAAAGAGTCACTGACCTGCATGAGATCAGCTGAGAACTATGACACGACTTCTGCTTTTGACTGCATTGCCTTAGTGACATAATAGCTGCTTCCATCTGAGACGCTGATGGAGCAGATACGATGGACATCTGAGAAGAGTTGTCCAAACACACAGTAGCCATGGCAGCAGATGAGAAGAACATACTCTTACTCATGACAGTATTTATAGCCTGAACACGAGTCATTCAAAGGAAGGGCTGACCGCACTGGGAGGATTCAGCACTTATTGTGAAATTACTTCATGAAACCAAAATAAATCTAAGAAAACAAGAGTGGTAGATTACCCTTCAAATCAAAAATTGCTCATGAGTAATAGATAAACATGTAACCATGGTCCAGCGCCCAGAATATTCTGTGTAAATCCCCAGCTTTATGACCTTGTCCATATTACTGATTTGTGATGCCATATTACTAAAGTGTTCGAGGAAGAGAATAATGCCAGTTGAACATTAGCTTCAGTAAAAGTGAAGGAAATAAAAGCATTTTTTTAAAATGAATCACCTGTCTTGTTTCATGCTGCATCACATCTTCAGTGAAACGTAGTTATAGCAATGAAGTATTAAACTGAGACTTAATTTCAACACTAGATGGCGACAAAACAATATTCACAAGAGAAAAATGCATACATTGTGTATTTACTATACATTTTCTTTGAGAAATACCCTGCATCACATCCTTCCTGACAGATCTCACTGACAAAGATGTGACTGTGACAGAAAACAGTGAAATTTATGGAAATGATCGGCCAGCAGAAACAGCTTGTGAATCAATCATTTTGCATGTTTACTTTTGCTGACACCAGATTGGCTGATGTGTCTTTAAAGGGTGGGGTTATGGAGCCCTATGGTTGAATCGATGTGTGTGGCTAAGTCAGTTTAGCAAAATAATAATAATAATAATAATAATAATAATAATAATAATAATGGCTTTACCTTCACAATAAAATATTAGTTTTCTACTTACAGTATACAGTGTATTTAAACAGTAGTGTGCTGCACTGTTGTCACATGACCTCACCACATTGCATGTTAATGATGCATAGTCATTTTAGAAATAAATTAGTTTGCATTTTTATTGCATTCAGAAATTTTGCATTCTGTGCTAAGTACACACAGCCAGTCAAAAGCTTTTGAACAGTAAGATTTTTAATGTTTTAAGAAGTCTCTTCTGCTCACCAAGCCTGCATTTATTTGATCCAAAGTACAACAAAAACAGTCAAATTTTGAAATAATTTTACTGTTTAAAATAACTGTTTTCTATTTGAATATATTTTAAAATGTAATTTATTCCTGTGATCAAATCTACATTTTCAGCATCATTACTCCAGTCACAGATTTTCATTTAGTTCTTAATCAGGACTTGAAAATGTAGGATAACTATTCAAGAATTAATATACAGAAGTTTTAGATCATGTTAACTGTAAGTGTATAAGTGCATGTTATTCAGCATGTGCTGCAGTAAAGTCAAGTGAAGTGAAAGCACATATCACACTGCATAATAAACTGGCACCAGACTGCCAAAGTAATGTGATTGAAGTGATTTATAATTTCACCAGCAGGATTGAGATGATTAAAGCAGCCAGACATTACATAACAGTCGATGATGTGAATAAAACTCTCTAACAGTGGTGTGATTAAGTGAAAATCCAGGAGTGACGGAGAGAGGCTGCTCTGTATCAGACTTACCAACACAACACATCTGACTGTGCAGCAGCTCCAGTCTTTCTCCATAACTGCCCTGGCAAATATTGGCAAAACATCCTGGCAAAACATCCTGAGACATGGCCAGCGTCTCCTGCAGTCATTCTTAAAGACGGCTAATGATTTCCCACGCCTCCCTTGACCTTCAGTCATGGGCAATAATCAAACTATATAGCCTCCATTATCCAATGGCAAGGCTGCCAGGCTGATTTATCTGTTTACTGAAGAAAGGACATTTAAATAATACTTAAAGATATGTCATGTGACTTTTTTACATTTACATTTGAGAAAAGGCTATTTTCATTTTCATTTTCAGTAAAGTTTTAGTAATTTCATGTCTTTTTTATGTATTTTGTTTAGTTTTAGTTATTTTAATAAAGTTAAACTAAATGAAAATGAAAAATATTTCCTTGGCAACTCAATGGAATAAAATATTTTAATTTAATTTAATTTTGTTTTGGTTTTTTTTGTTTGTTTTGTTAACTATAATAACCCTGGACATGATACAAGCAGAAGTTGTTACTATAAAACATATTTTACAATACAAAGTTTATTATGATTATCTGATTCTGACAATCACTAATGATTTTGTAATAGACCAGATCGCCAACCTAATGCACACCGAGGCCACTGAACTTTCCAAAATTATGTCATGCTATAAAAAAAAGGTAATTGCAACTTTTTCACAATTCAGATTTTTTTCCTTGCAATCCTTAGTTTATATCTCATAACTTTTGTTTCAGAACTGCAAAATATGAACTAAGAATTATGAGATGTAAACTCAGAATTGCAAGAAAAAAGTCAGAAGTGTGAGTTTTCATCTTGCAATTCTAAATTTATATATACAATTCTGCCATTTTCTCAGAATTCTGAGTTTATATGTAAATATATAAAGTCTGAATTGTGAAATAAAAAGCAATGCAAACACCTTTTTTATTCCATGGCAGAAGCTGTGAATTCCATTGGACATGCATGTGGAGAAGCATTATTAAAAGAAACTAATGCTTCAAGTTTAGAGGAGCAGAACTACAATTAAATGCAAGTAATTGGTTGAGATGTACCACAGTATGTTATGAAACCTCATTTACGAGTGAATGGCTAAAAATAACAGCCGAACACAAGCAGAAGCATCCATTTGGTCCATAAAAGCCCATAAATCACGTCCAAAGAACGTCCAGTGCCTTTATTGCTCCTGAAGGCCCGTCGCTGCACACGTTCTTCTGCATGCCCTGCTGCTCCCTAAAGAAAACATCCTACAAGAGCAAGACGGCCTCACATTCAGCGCTCCTGCATATGTGCGGTTTACATCGGCCATCTCGAGCTTTCCATTATACTGGTGCTACAAGTGAAGGCACTCTATATATTCTGATGGGAGCTCTTCTATAGCATTATGAATTTGATTTGGGAATTCAAACAGAAATGTTTCTAATGTACTTCAACTCAGAAGCATTTTATTCAATGCACACATGGAAAAACTGAGCCTCTGGACTTCCATTTGTTAGTCAAAGTTTTGATGTCATTTGCAATTCAAAGTTGTGAATTACAGTGACACTACAGACTGCGATGTGCTCACAAGTGAGCAATACAGGCTTTATAGTGTACTACTCACAGTATCAACTTACTATGGGCTCAAACACTGTCAGTTAATTATTATCATATAAGTACTACAGATACAAGAACTTCATACTATAGTCAGGTACGTTTAAGTTTGACAGACAAATCAAAAACAGCACTGATAAGCTAATGGTGTCATAAATGCAGAATGTAGCCTACTGAAATTTTATTAACATCCTTTTATTAGTAAGCTGAGTGAGGTAAATAAATAAATAGATATTTTGCATTGACACCTTCATTATTAGTGCATCTTATTAGAATGAATGAATGAATGAATGAATGCATAAATGAATGAATATTTTGTATTGACACCTGCATAATTACTGTATCTAATTAGGTTTGTTCGGATAAATAAACAAACAAACAAACAACACCTGAATAAATAAATAAATAAATAAACATTTAGCATCGACAACTGCATTATTAGTGCATCTTATTAGAATGAATGAATTAATTAATTAATAACACCTGCATAATTACTGAATGAATGAATAAATAAATAAATAAATATTTTGTAATAATATCTGCATAGCTGCTAACTAACTAACTAACTAAATTAATTAATTAATTAATTTGTTCTATTGTTTTATTTATTATGGACATGTTGTCCTCCATATAGCAGGTCTGGTTAATAACAATAGAAATGTAGATGCACAAAGGGATAAGATCACATAAGTGTACCTCAGACTAAAGGGTGGAAAGAGTTCAGATTCTCTCATTAATGTAAACACACCTTTCCCCAGAATGACCCAGAGTCATATAACACCATCATCCTCCCCTTATAAAACCCACAACCCACAGGAGGAAGAGATTCAACTACCGTCTTGGACCTATTTATTACAAAGCAATAAACGAATCATCTGTAATGAGATCTGCACTATCCTGAATGTGAAGTTTATGATCAAACAAACAATGACGGTGGAGGAGGAGAGGAGCTGCCATGATCAGAGCAGAGCGTCAGTGACAGACAGCCCCTGCCAACCGTTAGCAGAGGTCACTGCTGTCACAAGAACACCACAGACCCTTCTGGAAAACAGCTCCTCACGCACATGCAGAAGAGGGGATTTCTCATCTCAAAGCCTCCTCAATCCTTAATGACAAGCTTCTGCTTCAAAGAAGTCTAAAACTCCTTGACTAAATACCTTAAGAGTTATTCAAGTATTTCCCAATGCAGATTTCAAACATCATATGACAACTTTAGACCGGTTTCTTTATACACTTGTCTAAATGTATGCATGTGAAACCTTTTACTGTACCAGTGCATCTTCAACCTTAAAACCATGCCTCACCTCTTATTGCGTAAAAGATCTGGACCACACACACGTTTGAGAGGTGAGTTGGGGGTAAAAGGGAAAGTATGCATGCATGAGCCCTCTCTGAATACTTGACAAGTCATCTTTCTCTAAGGGACATTAACATTTGAGAGCAACCATCAGATGCAGGAACTCATGAGATTCAAGACCTGCATGAAGGTCAGTCCGACTACTAACTTAGACTGAAACTGCAGAGACACAAGAACACTTTTAAACAAAGAAACAAACAAACAAAAAAAAAACCTTCCCTGCAAATGTGATATCCATACTACTTTCTTCTGAGTTTGCAAAAATACATTTTAGGATAACATGTAGCATTATTCTGATTTTTAGTAGATGAAAAGGAAATAAGGTAAATATTCAAGATCAAATGGTTTTCTGGTTCATTGAACAGATAAGAATAGATAAGTATACTTAAGTATAATAAGTATACTTATTATCATTACCAAAAATCATAAACTAGTAGTTTCCTATTAAATGCATGCGCAGAATCTATTCTTTAGGTTTCAGGTTTGGCATATTATTTTGAAAATATGTCAAGTCTCAATTAAATACATGTATGTATTAAAAATACTAGATTGTAAATTGTGGAAGGTGTTGTGGTAATGAGAGAAATCAGTCAAAACCAAAATAAAAATGTTCATTTAAAAATAAATATTTTATATTATAGAGTTTTTCAAGTAACTGTCAATGACTCTTAATAACTCCTTTGAAAAAAATATGAAAATGTATTCAGTTTCCTAATGGTATTAACATTTTCAGACCGTTGTGGTAAAGAGATGTGTAAGACAAAATATGTTCAAAAAGGTGTTAAATTGTCAGCATTTTTTTTATATTAATACTCATAAACAATGCCTAATATGGTTTCAATAAAATGCATATAAAAAAAATAGGCTGTAAATTCTGGAATGTGTTGTGGTAATAACAGAAACCAAATAAAAATGTTAATTTAAAAATAAATATTATTTCAGAGTTTTAAGTAATTGTGCATGTCTGTTAGTAATTCATTTTTAAAAATATTAACATGTATCGTTGTTTTCAAAATGTTGTGGCAATGCTATTTTATAAAAATGTTCAAATATGTGTGAAATTGTCAGTAAATGTTTTTAAATTGCTCACAAACAATTCAGATCTTGTTGTCTATGCCTAAGTTACATTTCTTGGTGCAAGTCTTTTTAAAAAGGTTTGAAATCTTTGAAAGCAAGATTTCATTAGAATCACCAGTATGCCTATCCATTTAATAAGCTGTATGCAACTTGACAAAGCAAAATGAATCCAGTAACCACACTCTTAAAATAAAGGCTCTTTATGAAGAACCTTGAACATCCACAGAACTTTTCGAATGCAGAAAATATTCTTTATAGTCGAAAAAGGTTTTTAAAATGTTCTTTTAAATGGTTCTTTTAGGAACTGTTCACTTAAAAGTTCTTTGGGGAACCAAAAATGGTTCTTCTATGGCATCACAGCAAAAAAAAAACCCTTTTAGAACTTTTATTTTTAAGAGTGCACACCACTTTCTCATCTGACACTGTTTATTACTGGAATTAAAGGGTTAATCTTCCCACCCACGAATGTCCTGGCAGAGCAAGAGAAGGAGGAACGAGCATCTACAAGATGAAACAAACTGAGAACATGAGGACAACAAGACCTTCTAACTTGCTACTGTTGTGAAACCTCTCACCTTCAGCTCTGTGCCTCCTCAAACCCCAGACCGCAGTCAGAGCGATCAACAAAGCTGCAGGCTGCAGAGAGCGGCCTGTGAGGGGCTCATGAGGTCAGCCTGCATGACTCAGGCAGCGGGAACAGCGACATGGCCTGTGTTCCCCAGTTAGGGGGTGAGTCCAGACATTTAAAAAAAGACGCCAGTGCATCGCCAAATGTGGAGTCAGCAGAGATCTAGTAACTTTCTCCTGATTCTGAAGGAAGTTTCCTCCAGCACTTTATCTTGTCATGTCTACATTCCTGCCATCCGTTCTCACAGCCCTTCCCATCTCTTCTAACATGCTGAAAACACACCTGCAGCAGGCGAAACATCGCTGTGCTTTCATTCACTCTCTTCTTTCTCACTGCAATTGATTTGTACTCTCAAAGTGTAAACATGTTTCAGTACAGAGTTAAATAAGATGTCAAACTGAGAAGCTCATAAACCAAGCGTGTTTGAACATTTAACTCGGCTCCAGGGTTTGAAGAACCTGTTGAGTTTGAAATCAGAAGACACTGATTTACTATATTTAGTACACAGTATTAGAGTAGTAGTAGACTGTTTAATATCTGCTAACACTATATTTTGATGGTTCCCAACAGACAAGTATGCCAACTACTAACCTGAATCCTAACCCAATAGTCTACTAATAGTCTAATAGTCTAAAATTACAGTTAGTAGAATGTCTAGAATGTGGGTTATCAAAATAAAAAATAAAGTGTAACCATCAATTTGTTCGTTTAATTTACTTTGCCTCTGAAACATTTTGTTGCCATCACTGATTATTTATTTATCAACCCCTCCAACCCTTTGGCTCCAGTGTGGTATGTAATGCCCACTTGGGTTGTAAATGATGTTGACTCTCAGGTCTATTGATAGCGTCTATTATATGTAGTGTTGTTACTGTTAAATAAAACTAAAATGGTTTAAAAATATATTTCAGTAACTGAAATAAATGTGAAAAATATGTATATATAATATAAAAAATTAAAATATAATATATAACAATATAATATATAAAAAAAAAATATATATATATCAGATGAAAATTTAAACAAGAAACACTTAACTTAAACTAAAATAAAAATAAATTCAAGCCAAATAAAAATATTAAACTGACTAAAAAGGCAAAAGCATGTAAAATAACTAAAACATACACTAAAATGCACTGAAAATATAAAAGTAAAAGCTAATTCAAAATATTAATAAATACTATAAATATGCAGTTGATCGGCAGACAAAAATGTTGACTAAAAGAAATGTAGTTGACAGTTGCAGTGGAAACCAGTTCCATATCAAGTCCATTTATGTAGAAGTTTACTATTGTTTTTGCAATTGTTTAACTGGAATTCTTAATTTCTTCCTTAGATTTGGACAGAATCCGCATTATGTTTTGAAAACAAAGCAACTTTGGAGTTACAGTACGGTATATTTCCCGGAGCTCTCTATTATTACAGCGTGACAGAAGCCTGCTTCAAGCCTGAAACAGGTGGAAGCGTTTTTACAGCTCTCAAAAATAGCAATAGACACCTCGCATTCCCATGCA
>JAUZSZ010000123.1:6049436-6062008 GCA_034780575.1 Labeobarbus marequensis | reverse complement strand
TGTAGATTAATGAGAAAAAAATGAATTTAAACAATTGTAGTATCAGGCTGCAACATAAAAAAATTGAAAAAATTTAAGGGGTCTGAATACTTTCCGTACCCACTGTATGTATATATGTGTGTATATATAGAATAACTAGTAGTTTATCAGAGATGCTAAAATAACACTTTCTTGAAGTCAATGTGATATGCCATGAGTAAATAATTATGTACTTATTAAATAATTATTTATGATTTGTATATTGCTTGCATTTTTTTCTGAATGCACATTGTGTCATTCAATGTAGAAACACGTATGCTTGCATAATTGTATATTTATAACGGTTACAAACGGGATCCTGATGCACCTGTCCTGAACCTGGACCTTCTTGAGTTTATTTTTGAATGAAACTGATTGTTCAATTAGAATAAAATGCAAGTTGAGACAAGACCCATGACAAGCTGTTTGAACTTGTCAAATTTTGCAGAATATGAAAGATAGATATCTGTAATTCAGATTTTATTACTTAAAATGATAATTCTTGATAGCATAGTTTTTGCTAGTAACAAGGGTAATGCTTGATTACAGTTCTTTATACCGACATCAGCATTCTGCACTATTAAAAACCGTTATACTTGATATCTGTAATTACATATTCACAAGTAAAATTTTGCAATGATGTCATACCTTTGTAAGCTGATTTATACAGGTTTGTCTGGACATTAATTTTTACTATCAACAATTCAGGTTTCACTTGTTGAAAATGGCGAATTCTTTTTTAATTTTTACTTGCATGGATAAAATGGCCTTATTAATAGTAACAGCAACAATGACAGATATCAGAAATTGATGTCACTAGTGACATGAATTATTAGAAAATGAGAATTATTTCTCATAATTCAGTTGTTCATGTCAAGAATATGTGACACTGAAATTTTAACTTGTAAGAAATTGATATCTGTAATTGCATTGGGGTGGCAAAGCATTGTGATATTTAACTAGCGGAAATGCAGTTACAGATATCAAGAATGACACTTTTTACTGTTGCAAATTCAGTTCTTGATATTAAGAATTCATATTTCTGAAAGTGATTTTTGTTATTTCTGATATCAAGAGTCCACATTTTTATTAGTGGAAGTGAAATTAATGATATTAAAGATATTAGTTGTTTTTTACTAGTAAAATCCATTCCTGATATCAAGAATTAACCTACCCCCCCAAAAAAATCTTATCCTGGGAATGATTAAAAATCCAATCTGACTTGATCCATCAATAATTGACTGGATCATGGAAAGTGGCTGCTACATAGCAGTACGGAGTCAGGTGGATAAAGGGCTTCATTTCTGCCTCCCTTTGTGTGAAATGTTAATTAAATGAACAATCTGCGAACTTTCTCTCTCAGACTCCTGCCTCAGCTTTCTCAAACGAATCCATCACAATCAAGGGCAAACAGTTCTTCATTTTCAAGATGATCGGCCGTGGCGGCTCCAGTAAGGTATGAAATAAGACACATTGTCTGTATTGTTTTGCCTTTCCTTTGATCCAGTGTGTGCGTAACAGAAATAATTCTGTTTGTATTCAGGTCTATCAGGTGTTTGACCATAAGAAGCACGTGTATGCTATGAAATACGTGAATCTAGAGGAGGCCGATGCTCAGGCCGTGGAAAGCTACAAGAATGAGATCGAGCACTTGAATCATCTTCAGCAGTACAGCGATCAGATCATTAAACTCTATGACTAGTAAGTGTGCTGCGCTTGGAAACGGTGTACTAGCTGTTCTGGTGTGCTCCTGATCACATGACTTCCTGTTCGCTCGCAGTGAGATCACCAGCAGCTACATCTACATGCTGATGGAGTGCGGTCACCTGGATCTCAACACCTGGCTGCGCAACCGCAAGACCGTCAACCCTCTGGACAGGAAGTGCTACTGGAGGAACATGCTGGAGGCTGTGCACACCATCCACAAACATGGTGACTCTCTGAACCCACACACTTACTATCGATCATACATTTGGTCTTTCATGCAGAATGAGATCTTGCATTTAAAAAAAGCATGAGGTACTAGGCTGTACGATATATATCGTCTGTGATAATATCATACTTGTTGATTTAACAATTTGTGATGTGACATTATCAAGTATTTCACAAAAACCAAACAAAACACGTGTACAGAGTGTCTTTCAGTGCAAGATCCAGTCTAATATAATGCATTTAGAATGATCACAAAATTCAAGATATGGGGGCAGAAAATGTATATATTTATATCATTTCATATAGTTAATTAATATCTCATGAAGAGTGATGTTTTTTTTTTCTCTCTCCAAAAATCAGCATGATTTCAAATGTGACAAACAAGAAGTTCATTTGGAGACTTGCGTTTTAGACACCATATAGCCGGTTTTTGCTCTTGTTCGACAACAAAAATAATTCCAAACACAGCCACAGCGCTGTTTTGCGTCTCTGAGCAACATGACAGTGTTTTGTTCCTGAATGAATCAACCGTTTAAATGATTCGGTTCAATCGCAGTGACTCACTTAATAACAGTGACCGGCTGGCGGCTTTAATTTAAAAAAAAATTCATTTCAAATATCAGAATTCAACATTTTGTTTAATATATCAAAACATTATTTATGCATTTGTTATGCATCAGGTTAAATGGATTCATGTCTTGCATTAAACAGCGTGTAAACGCATCCAAAAGCCGCTTCAGGTGGAGCTTCTGTGTTTCCTCTGCAATGCAAAATTGATACTGATTTCATTTGCTTGGTAACAGCCCAAATGTTGTTCACGGTAGTCCTTAAGATACCAGCACAATAACACACTCAGTAAAATATCGCCTAATTATTGTTATCGATAAAATCCCAGAAAATATTGAGCCATTATTTTACTGTCAATATTGCACACCCCTATGAGGTACAGGACTAAGGAAGGGAAAAGCACACAGGATCTTGAGAAGATCTTTAACTTGACACACCATGATCAAAACCTGCGCGGTCAAAGATCTTTACATAGTGGGATGCAAAAACAGCTATATTTTTAGTGTAGAGACAGCTTTGTTGAGTCTATAGCAGGAGTGATTTAGATTTGTGTGGACTTGTTTTTCTGCCAGACTTTGTTGTTAATGTCTAAAATAGACACTTGCAGGTGGCCCTAACGTTAATAAAAATGATTGACTTTATTTTTTAATTTTATTTGTTTGTATGTTTGCTTGTCTTGTTTTCCAGTACAATTAACTAAAACTTCTTAAATCAAGATGCATGTACTTGAGAAGCAAAATGACTTCAAATATGAAGTCTTGTTTTCTGACAAGTAAAATAATATCAAAATAAAGTGAGTTTATGCTTAAAACAAGAAAAAAAATTCTGTCTGCCATTTTATTCTTATCCCACTGACAGATTTTTTTTTTTCTTGTTTTAAGCATGAACTCACTTTTGAAATATTTTAATGTTTAAATGTTTATGCCAGAACTCAGAAGACAAAAATTGTAAGAATGTCGTTAAATGATTTTCTAAAATATTTTGTACATTCTTACATAATTCCTTTACTAGTAAAATGATCTAAATATTCTTAAATCAAGATGTGTTCACTTTTGAAGCAAGATACATGTTGCTTTGTGTTTTCTGAAAGGTATCAAAATTGAGTTCATGCTTTAAGAAGAATAAACTTGTTTCACATTAGATTTGTTTGTTGTTCTTACCCAACGTATTTTTCATACCTCACTTAATTTAGAATTGTAATTTTTCATTTTTTGGGGGTCTCATGTAAGAAATAGGAATGTTTAGATATTTGTACTGGAAAACAACAAAAATACTATGTTTTTTTTAATTTTTTTTTTTATTATTATTGTCTAGTTTATTAATGTACGTCTCTGTTTAATTGCTGAATTTCTTTTTATTTTTTCATTTGAAGGCATCATCCACAGTGATTTAAAGCCAGCTAATTTTGTGATTGTGGATGCTTCACTGAAACTGATAGACTTTGGAATTGCTAACCGTATTCAGCCTGACGTGACCAGCATCATGAAGGACTCGCAGGTCAGGACAGGCCTGATCTAGTATTACAGAAGTTATGTTTCTAGACTGTTCTGCGTTGATTTACTCGTTCTTATAACGTCTGACAGGTGGGGACTCTAAACTACATGCCACCAGAGGCCATTAAAGACACGTCCTCCAATGGGAAGCCAGGGTCAAAGGTGAGAAGACTTCCTAATTTAGTGCCTCAATCATTATCGGATCTCCTTTTAATAGCGTGTATAACGGTAGGTTGCACAGTGCGATCCCATCATTCTCTGCTGTCTTCAGATCAGTGCTAAAGGCGACGTGTGGTCTCTGGGATGTATCCTGTACTGCATGACTTATGGAAAGACTCCGTTCCAGAACATCACCAATCAGATCAGCAAAATCCATGCCATCATAGACCCGTCCCACGAGATCGACTTCCCGGATATTCCAGAGAAGGACCTGCTTGACGTGCTGAAGGTGAGCAGGATGTTTGGCCGTGCTGATCAGTCGTATAATAACTCCTACAGTTTCATGTTTAGCGCTCACCGTCTCTCTGTTGTCCGTTTCAGAGGTGTTTAGTTCGCAGTCCTAGAGAGAGGATTTCCATAGCAGAGCTCCTCGATCATCCGTACCTGCAGCTGCAACCGCAACCTGCTCCTGAGCCAGGTACAAACAGTCACAAATCTAAAGGTGTATGAAACCGGTTTTGTTTGGCCTTTAAACAAGTTGAGGCACAGTTTAAGAGCAGAAAATCCTAAATATATAAAGTCATGGTATTAAATGCATTGCAGACAATTAACACCTTCCTCAGTATTATAGGTTATTATAGTATCTCTCATTGAATATAAAATAACCATAGTAAAATGGAATAAAATGGTAACACTTTACAATAAGGTTCATTGGTTAACATTAGTTAACATGAACTCAGAATGAACAAGACTTCCACAGCATTTATTAATCCTAATGTTAATTTCAGCATTTTCTGATGCATTATTAAAATCACAAGTTGTGTTTGTTAACATTAATGCACTGAATTAACATGAATGAACAACTGTATTTTCAATAACTAACAAAGCTTAATAAATAGTGTAATAAATGCATTATTCATTGTTTGTTCATGTTAATAAATGACACCTTATTGTAGAGTGTTACTAATAAAATAATAATTAAATAAAATTATTTAATTTTTAAAAAAATGTATCTACTTTGTAAAGGAAACATTTTTTTATTTTAATTTAGTTTAACCTGACGTACTAAAATAACTAACGCAAATAAAATTAATAAACATTTAATTAAAAATCAATACATTCAAGACATTTAAAAACCAAACATTTTAGAATAACAAACACACCAAAATGTCTAAAAATTCTAATCAATTTAAAAAGAAAACAACTAAATATAAAGTTAAAAAAATTAATAAAACCATAGTAACATGTCAATAATAGCATCTTCCTCAGTATTTTTGTTTTACAAATAGTTAAACCTCCTCAAATCAAGATACATTTGATTAAGATGCAATGATGTAAGAAATGATGTCATGTTTTCTGAGAAATTAAACAAAATTAAGTGATTTATGCTTAAAACAAGAACATACTGTCAGTGGGGAAGTGAAAATTTGTTTTCCCTTTGAATGACATTGATTTTTCATTGATTTTCTTTTCTTGTTTTGTTAACAAGATAAATGCATGTTTACGCATGTTCAAAATGTTTTAATAAACGCAATTCATTTTAATCCAGAAAACAAGACTCTTAATCCTATGTCTGAAGTTAATGCATCTTGATTTAAGAATCTTGAGATGTTTGCTCAGGAAAACAAGACAAAAACACTGAGGAACAACATCAGGTTTTTGCAGTCTGATCAGAAGGTACAGTAAAGTTACTTTCATTTTCTAGTGGTTGTGAACACAGAATTTTTTTTTTTTTTTTATTTTTTTTTTTTAAATATTAAAAAGTAATGGAGATCGGTTGGAAATTGTATTTAAAAACAATTATAATAATAAAAAATTATAACCACTAATACAAGACTACTATTACAAGTATGCTTCCTAGATATTTACATTAGGACGCTATATAGACGTATTATTTTAAAGTCTTAAATTTTCCTTCATAAAACCTGCAGAAACCCTGTAATATGATAATTGAATATTTGTGATTTTGTTGCTTACAAGATTAATTTTTTTTGCACAACATGTTAATCATTTCTAACATATTTCTTAAGAATGCTGTTATTTCTGTATATGTACAACTCTTGACTGTTAAATATTGCTTGGTGTACCTTAAATGTCCTTTTATTTTCAAACAATGTTATACACAACCTTTGACTAATTTCATTAAAGGAACAGAAAACAACACCTCTAAAGCAAGTTCTGTCTGTTTTAATGTGATGATTTCCAGCAGAACCGTGTGCCGGTGATTTGAAGAGGATCCTCAATGAACTGGCGGCTCTTCAGTCTCCCAACAGCATCGCCAGAGCTGCTAGTGTAAGTGACGATCATCAATACTCAACAGACACAAATTACATGGAGAGAAAGAGAGAGAGTTTTGTGAGTTTACCAAACTGGGGTTTTTGAGTTGATGAAACGCTAATTATTAATAAACAAAAATGTGAAGTTGAAGTAATTTTAAAATAAGAGCAATCAAATTAATAGACTTACTGAAGACGTATAGCAGACTGCTTGCATAAAATGCTATAAAAATCAGTTGTCATTCTATATTTCCATTAATATGTCTTGGTAAGATGATATTTAAGTGATTAGTTTGATGATCAAAACATATAATGCACTGCAATCCAATGATGATTGAGAGATGAAGAAACAAACGTTCCTCAAAAGATCCTGATGATCATATCTGAGATTGACTGATTTTTCTAAAACATGACATCTGGAGAATCAAGTAAAGCCAAGCTGCTTCAGTCCAGTAAGTGTTCATTTGGAAATATTACTAACAATATCAAAGTTATTCTTATGTTTACTTCATAAAAATCTGTAAAGATTTGACCGCAAACAGACATGTGAAGCACCAGCTGAATGTGGACATTTGTTAAAAACAAACAAACTTTATTAAATATGATTAAAATGTTCTTTTTAACATCTTTCTCTACCACCGCTGCAGAACCTGGCCAAGATGTGCAACAGCGGGAGGAAGTTAGATGTTTCTGAATGTGTGAAAACGCCCAGTCAGATGTTGTGGAAATGAGGAGGATGAAGCCTGCAGGACTCTAAACCACTGTTCCCAAACGCTCAGGAGCCGCCGAGTAAATGTCTCTCACTTTAAACTTTAAACACCTTCCACTAACTCTTCCTTCTAGAAGCTTTGAATGAATGTGTGTTTGTTGTCCATTTCTTCCTGTTTCTGATTTTATTTGACTATATGATGCAATCTAAGAAAGTGTACATGACAAATAAACATACCTTGTCAGGGATATTCCAAATGTGGTATTCTTTTCTAACATGTAATGCTGTGTTCTTGGAAGTAACTCTAATTTTGCAATATGATAGATGTTTTCACAGCCATCTCATCATTCAGTGCGTTTATTGTCTTGATACCATTTCGTCAGAATGCATGATTACTTGTCTGTGATCATCAATGGATTAAAATACTTTATGCGGTTTGCATTTATAAGATATTCTTGAAGGCTCCTCCTGGGATATTCCACCAAAAGAACCACTACAAAAAAACAAGATGGATGGAAAGGGAAATTGTGGGCACCAAAACCATATTGACTGAAACGATATTCTCTCACAAAAATGTGCTGTTTGAAACATTGTAGTTTGGGATATTATGATTAATGAAAACAAAAATGTTTGCTTGTATAGTGTTTTATGATATATTAATGCATATGTAAAAATGATATTCTGTCGTCATTTGCCCACCCTCCACTTATTCCAAACCTGTATGAGGTTCTTTCTTCAAAATAACTTTGTTTGTTTGTTTTGTTTTTGTGGTCAACAGGAGAAAGAAAGTCATACAGGTTTTGAACAAGTGCAGGGTGGGTAAATGACAATTATTTTTTATTTTTATTTTAGGTGAATTCTCCCTTTAAGAGTTTAAAAAGAACTTAATAGCACGAATGACTCGTAAACATCATTTTTAGATAAAGCCAACTATTCTAGATTTATTTGTCAAGTAATTTCGTAAATTGTAATATTCCAAGCTCAAATTATGTTTAGTAATTTTACGATAAACCAAACTAAAACGATTACATCATGGTCGTGTCTCAAAACCTAGTGCGAGGCCTAACTAGACAGCATGTCTGTGCTAAATGTTTTCTTCCATAACTTTTTTTCATGCCCCAAAACGCAGAAACACGGCCCGTGTGTTACGTGCTTGACGTACGGTGTCAATCAAAACTCCTCCCACGCGTCCAGCCAATCAGAGCAGCGCTAGACCACGTGAGCGCCGACGTCTGAGCGCTGTTCCTGTGCTTGGTTTCCAGCGCAATGGCGGCGACGCGGCTCTTCTTGAGAAGTTCAGTCGTTAAGTCTTCGTTAACCGGGTTAACCGGTGGCGTGCGCAGCAGTTTGGGGTTAACTCTGCTTAAACTGTCCCCTGACTGCACAGCCAAGCCGAGAGCCCCGAGGAGACATGCAGCGCACTTCACCTATCACCCTGACCCTGTGCCTGCTCAGCACGGTAATGCCCTTGTTTACACTTTATAGTGCAGCTGGAAGACATTCATGTCATTCATCTATAAAGCTCTCATTCTTAAATACCATTCACAACACGTAAGCCTGGCTTTGCTGTGGTGTTTTGCAAACAAAAAGTACATCTAACATGATGACTAGCTGACATGACATCTGTCAGTCTTGTTTATAGTTGCTCGAAGACTTGCTCTGAAATACACTGAGACTGAATTCTGTCTTTATGAACATATGAATAATGCACTGCCTGACAGCAGACACTGTTGTTGTATGAACCTGTGTTAGGAATCATCAAAATGTCTTTTAATACAGACTGATGCCAGATAAATATGACCCTGGACCACAAAACCAGTCATAAGAGTCAATTTTTCGAAATTGAGATTTATACATCATCATCATCAAGATGAATAAATAATCTTTCCACTGATGTATGGTTTGTTAGGATCGGACAATATTTGGCTGAGATACAACTATTTGAAAATCTGGAATCTGAGGGTGCAAAAAAATCTAAATATTGAGAAAATCACCTTTAAAGTTGTTCAAATGAAGTTCTTAGCAATACATATTACTAATCAAAAATTAAGTTTTGATATTTACCATGAGAAATTTACTAAATATCTTAGAACATGATCTTTACTTAATATCCTAATGATTTTTGGCATAAAAGGAAAAATTTTGAATTTTGACCCATACTGTCATGCTACGGTAAATAATAATCACACGAAGAAGATGATCAAGTCGAATAGTAGAGATGGGACGTTTGACATTGAGACTCCGAAGCCTGTTTTACTCTATTGAAGCAGACTGGTTCGAAAGACTGTGTCGAGGCTTGTATCAAATCTCTGTGATCACATGACCGATGACATCCGAGGCTTCATACGTCACAATGAAACACCTGAAGTGAGGCAACCGATTCAAATATTTTGCACAGCTTCATTCATTATAAGGAGATGCTAAATGCTTGGTATTCCCTCCCTGCTTCATAGTAACATAGTAACACTTTCATGTGTGGACAATGATCCTCAGAATGAAGACACAGCTGCTATTGATGAGTATTGCTTTTGTGTTGAAACTGGAAAGTGGAAAATCATTTGAAAGTGGCTGCTATAATTGCAGCTGACCACTCCAGTAGAGTGACTGGTAGGGTCTGTCTTTGAGGCTTTGAAGCTTTTTTGGTACAATCAGGCAAAAGCCTCAAAAGCTTCACAAGGTTTCATCTGCCCATCTCTACCAAATAGTCTTTAATTAATTAATCCACACGAGGGTAAATCCACAGACAGGCAAGCAAGAGACACACGTATGGACATAGTAGACTGGACAAAGACACACTAAACAGACAGGAACTAAATACACTGGCAAATGAAGATAATTGACAAGACATGCCTGAACATAATGACACAATCAAGGGTCAAGGAACACAAGGGGAGAAATACTAAGGAACAGAACATAACCATGACACATACAATGTATTTTTGGCTGTTGCTACAAATATTCCCGTGCAATTTGTGTCTAATTTTGTGGTCCACGGTCACATTTGAGATGCAAAAGTACATAAGATATTAATCCATGGTTTCACAAGCAAAGCTTAAGATGAGTCCCAGACTAAAATGCATATCTGAGTTGTTTTACCTGAAAGAAATTTGCACTGACATATTCTAAAAAATGTAAGTGTCATTCATTTGTCTAAAGATGCTCATCAGTAATGTTTTTTTTTTCTAAGGCACGTTAAAGCTGTCGTAATTGATTTATGGCTTAATCCTAGCTTAAAGGGATAATTCATGACCCTGGACCCTCAAGCCATCGTAGGTGTATATGCCTTTCTTCTTTCAGACGAATACAACTGGAGTTATATTTAAAAATGTCCTGGCTATTCCGAGCTTTATAATGGCAGTGAATGGGAGCAAAACAAAACACTGGTCACAAATTAGAAGTACAAAACGAGCATTGGTAAAGCAAATGGAAGGATTTCGATATAAATTGAGAATAGACTGGTTCTTCTTTGCCTGCGCTATGCCTACATCCTACATCATCCGCTGGAATGCAACTCTCTCATGAATGTCATTTTCCCAGTAAATGCATTTAGATTTAAGCATGTTTAGATATTTGTTGTGGAAAACAAAGCCAAAATACTGAGGAAGAAAAACTCTTTTTGCAGTGCAGTAAGAATGAACTATGTTTAGTCACTTAGGTAGTCTCCAATGCACCTGCCATGAATATTATTATTGGTTAGTTAACTCACAATTGTCTTAATGTTTTTGTTGTTGTTTCGAGGTGGAAGAACGTTCCTATGGTTTTGCGGATAACACAGCGCTCAATGGGATTCGTCTTCACTGTGTCAGTCAGTTTAAAGACTCAAACTCATATGATGAAGACAGTTCCATTCAATCCAACACGGGAAGGTAAAGGTCTCAGACTCTAAGTAAGGTAGTAAGACTAGTTAAAGCAGGTTTGCTTTGTGGTTATTATTAAGAATTCTTCCATTAAAGGTTAGGAGCAGTTTCTTTATAAACTAGATAAATAATCCAATGTTGTTCTTGAAAAAAATGTCTGAATTATTGATTTAATGATTGAATTAATCACTAAAATTCTTTAATATCTTCAATAAACCTTTGAAATTATCATAAATTGTGATTTTCTTCAGCTGGGGTAAGTGGACAGCAATCAAATGGTGTCCTTCTGGAGTCTTGAAAGCTTTTCAGCTGAGAGTTGAACCTTTCCGAGGAATTTTGGACGACACGGCCGCAAACAACATCAGGTGAATATATTACGCGGTTTTAAAGCTGCTGTTTTGTGAGTCGTTAAGGGTTGTCCCTCATCAGCTGTTTAATTAAAGTGGATTTATTGTTTTTGTTTTTTACATTGCTGTTTGATCATGAAAAAGGTCTGCAAAGTTCTAAAGCACAAAGTCCACAAACGTTATTCTGTATTTCAGAAAGAGCAGTTTCTTCCAGGAACGTACTCTCAATATCCCTTGATTTTAATTTATTTAATTTTTTTCTGCAACTTACGGCAAGGGGCATCACATTTCTGACACACACTTGAGTGTTTGGCCAATCACAAAGCACTGGGTCAGCTGGCCAATCAGAGCCCTCTGGGCTTTTTGGAAAGGAGAGGCTTTGTAGAAACTAGTGCATTCTAGACTGATTTTGAAACTGATATCTCAATATAAAAAAAATTACATGCAGTAAATGCTTTAAGTATGCTTTAATATAAGCATGGCAGGTGATTACACGACTAATATTCAGACCAACAGTGTGATCGTAAGTGTTCTATAAAGAGTAAAGTACGTCTTTTCGGCCGAAGCAAACCATTCCAAAGCTTCTGTCACATTTTTCAGATTCAACTGCAGTGAAGGGGCTTTGCTGCAGGGTGACGGCACAGATCGGGGTGAATGGGGCGACTGGAGCATATCGTGTCAGGGAAGAGGGATTTGTGGCATCAATACAAAGATAGAAGAAGATCAGGGATTTACAGGGGACGACACCGCTCTCAATGACGCGATGATGCTCTGCTGCGATTAAGGTGATGCAATTGTAATCAAACACTCGGATACTCACATACTGCAGAGCAACTGAGTTTGGTTTTTCTTTCAGGTCTAAGAGGACGACAACAACAGCAGCAAAAAGATCAGATGCAATCAAATACTATGAGCAAACATGAACTAAGTCATACCACAATGTTTTAAGTGATAATGTACTGTCAGTCGGTCATTATCTCAAAAAAAGTCTAATAGGATGATCAGAGGTTCATTGGTTCATCCTGCTTGTTGTGCCAAATATCAGCATTAAAGTCTCTTTCTAAGAAGCACCTTGTAGTCTCACATCCCTCATCACAACCAGTACTGGTGTCATGGTTATAGACTTTTACCTGTGTTCCTGTTCTCCTGCCTTAGTTTAGTTTATTGACCAAGTTTTCTAGTGTTGTTCTGATTAGCTCAGTTTGTTCACCTGT
>JAUZSZ010000123.1:5904293-5918200 GCA_034780575.1 Labeobarbus marequensis | reverse complement strand
CTGCCCCCTGCCTGTGACAGCAAGTCCTTGGATAGGTTAAGACACCACAGCAGCCCTGACTGCAACGTCATGATGCTTGGGTACCACCTCTTCAATGGCCAGCAAGGGGCCACTGAAATCAGCAACAGACCCTCCTGACTCACCTGTCTAAGGTGGGCTGTATCAGTTCCACCGGTGGAAACGCATTCAAGGTCCAGCGCCATACACGCCACAGAGCTCCTCAACACCACTATACATGACGTAACACTGCCCAGGGGAATTCCTTCTGACAACAACGAGGGGTTTCTCCAGGGAATCAGAGCCTGAATGTAATTGTCACCTGTAATTGTCACCTGTTTGTTTAAATGCAGCATGGCTTTCAGCCCAGTGCTCTGTATCCATCTCTGGAACGCATGTATAAAGAAGAGACCCAGCTGAATGACTAAAAGAAAGAAACTGCAGTCAATAGCCCACAAAATTGTGTGAAGAACCCACAGTGTTGGTGCGCATGCATGCCACCGCTCAAAGCAGACAGTGAGGATCCCCAGCAACACCTGAGAAACCTTCGTGTCCTCTTATAAACAATGCTGGATATGGCATATCACTGCATCTTTCTTCTCTGTCATCACATGGCCCGATTGTGAGGTTAGTGGTTCTAAAGCATTTTGATAGATCAGCATATGAGGCATTGTATGCTGAACACAAAGTTTCTTAATTGACAACAAACTTCAAACTGAACCCACCCTGAGTTTTTTCTGCTCCAAGAGAAGAAAATGACTGCCTCTAGACCAGTGATACTCAAATCTGGCTCACAACATCCAGTTTCCTGCAGAGTTTAGCTCCAACCCTGATCAATATCACCTACCTGTGATTTTCTAATGATCCTGAAGACACTGATTAGCATGCTCAGGTTTGTTTGATTACGGTTAGAGCTAAACTCTGCAGGAAAGTGGATCTCGTGAGCCAGATTTGAGTATCCCTGCTCTAGACCAACATTCCTTCCCCTCCTGCGGACTAGGGACCGGACTGCCCACACCTTTCGTCAGGGGCAGACTCTTCTTTCTTGACCCTGTCTGCTGCTTAGTCTGTGTGTGTGTGTGGATGTCTCTGGGCTAAGCCCCAGATATCCACTCACCCTAGAACCGTCCCTGTTGAGGAACCTACAGAATACCTTGAAAAATGCTACTAGCCGAAACGTTGTTTGGTGAGATGACCTAAAGAGGTCAATAGTAACCAGGCGAAAGGGGCCATGAGGTGATTTTGATCAAGTGCACTTTTATTCAGACAAGTCAAAAAAATATTAAAACATCACATCACCAAACTTTGATGCAAATACCCACATGAGAAAAAAAAACAAAAAATAAAAATAAATAAAAACAACACAAAGAAATCCAACCATAGATGGCCACAGGTTACCTAGAAAGTGAAGACAGAAGTGGCACAAAAGCAAAAGTGTTCTCACAGCAGTCAAGCTCACAGCAATCACACTGCTAACCTACGGAAACAAAATAAAAAATAAAGTGAACAATCCACCGCACAATCCCAGCCACCTCACCACCGCCATCCACACAGTGAGGGCAACTCAGTGGCCACCGTTGGCTGAAGAAATCAAAACTGAACACGTGCCACTGAACACGTGTTCTTTTGATACTTCCGTTTGGTCTTTAGTTGGGATGGCTTGTGTGAACTTTGAAAATACGTCGGTCAGAACAAATACATTTTCAAGTCCATTTGATGCAGGTTCCAACAACGTGAAATCAATGGCCAGAATACCTAATGGTCTCTCTGCCATCAGATGTCCCATAAAGCTACGTACTTTTGGTCGTACCACATTAGCTAAGGTGCAGCGCTGGCATTTCTTACACCATTCCTCAATGAACTTGAACATACCAGGCCAATAACATCGAGTTCTCACTAAACTTGCCGTCCACTCGATTCCTTGATGGCCATGGTCATAATGCAAACTCCTTCCCTGAGGACAGCTGGTAACACAGCCTGGCGAATTTCTCGATGTTCCTCCTGGGGACAGAATTTCTGATACAGCACCCCCTCTATCTTCACCAGCTTCCCCCACTGCCGTACCAATTCAAGCACCACTGACGACTCTGCTGCTCTCTCCTGCATATCCGGGGGCTTTCTACGATCCCAATACACAATGAATCGCCCAATAACGGGGTCAGCTTCTTGCAGCGCACCAAGATTTTCTCAAGGCTGTTCAGGGAGGGCAGAAATTGTTTCACTGACAACCACACGCTGACTGTCATAAGCACGCTGATATAACTTCTTAGGCATTGCAGTAGTCATAGCCAATTCAGCTACAGATGCAGTGTTTTTTCTAGAAAGAGCATCGGCATTAACATTGGAACATCCAGGCTTATATTTTATTTCCAAATCAAAATCTGCCAATTGATTAGCCCAACGCTGCTCCAATGCTCCTAACTTTGCAGTTTGCAAATGGCTAAGTGGATTATTATCTGTATATACCAAGCACTTCTGACCCAACAGGTACTCTGTAAACTTTTCTACAACAGCCCATTTCAAGGCCACCATGGCGGTGAGGTGAGGGCACACAGTGAGGGCAACTCAGTGGTCACTGTTGGCTGAAGAAATCAAAACTGAACCTACAAAAAGAAGAAATAAACAAATTTAATTAACAGTGGGCAATGCAGATGACACAAATACAAGTCTGCATCATAACACAGTCACTATTAACCCTGTTTCTTTGGGGCCTAATCTCTCATCTGCCACTCTTGGTCCCACATGGGCAAAACAAAATAAATTAAAAACAATAACAAAATATTAAATCTAAAGTAAACGGTAACCATGCATCCCTCTAACATCCACTATTTTCGAATGGGACAGTCAGGCAACAATCAATCAAATGATAATCCAGTCACAACACTCCTTAATTGGTGCATCATACAGTTCTCAACAAAGCTCCGGCAGTATTTAACATAACTGCTTATCTGCTGCCATTCTTTTGAAGTGCTATATCGCTCTTTTCAAAATTCTAAATCTGCCACGACATCCCCGAAATTAAAAGCGGAAGTGAAAGAACAAATAAACTTCACTACTTCCTTATATAATACTGGGGCTGCTGGGACTTGTAGTGCCCAAACCATGTCCCATTACAATCGGTTAATAAATATGCTTAAGTGAGTGTGCAGTTGTTCTCCTCTAATTGAACCTACAGAATAGCCACACTTTGGCTCACACATGTGAATTTCCAAGATAGACAAAAAAAAAAGAAACATTCGTACCCTTGAAAACAGGAAGAGCAGTTTAATTGAGCCTGAGGCACCCAGAGTGATCCTTCTCTCCTCCTACGCCCTTGAGGACAGCCGCTAATGCTAACTAACGGTTGCTAGGGAAAGACTGAAACGCTGGGCAGTGCAGGTCATTTGGCTGACAGCTGGACAGAGGGTTTGTTTGTACATGAATGCCACACTGTTGGAGACAGAGAACAGCTCTGTCTCATGTGATGTTAGTGCCTCTAATTGTCTATGGCAACAAAATCATTTCCACTACTAATTTAAGAACTCTTTCATATATTATAATTAAACCTAATGGCAAACAAGTTAAGTCAGGCCTGAGAGCTTCATGCATGACTTCCATTGACCAGACAGATTTATACTGCACAATAATGATGTGCTGGGGAATTTCAGCTTTTCTCCTGTGAGAAATGTGTGTTGACATAAAATTTGCAACAGGCTAGTGCATGTAAAATAAAAGAAAAACATACAGTTGCTTACAATGTGGTGAAAGAAAGCTTAAGATACACTGAATGCACAACCTCAAAACCATGAAAAAGCATATTTTTCAGGCTAGACCAGCAAGTGCACTTGTGCAGTCCTAAGCACGTGTCTCAGAATACTGAAGCTGTGTTCAAAATGCTGCACTGTACACTATGCTCTTATATACTATGTATTGGTGCACTATGCACTCATCAATGTAGTGTATGACTTATATAAAATGATTTCTTCTTTCATAATCGGCATCTGATTGCCCCTTTCGCTTCACTATTTAAAACTGCGAGATTTGAGTGCATGAGATGTCTGACATTCCACACTTTGTTTCTTTGGTTATTTAAGTGCATCATCCAGGTATTTAAAGTGCTCTTTTTCTTGTTTTTTTTTTTTTTTTGGAATTTTCTGTGTGAACACACTACTCACACTATTTATTCTACAAATTGTCAAATTGGGATGCAACTTGACTTTGTCTACTGCAACCAGCTTCTAATGGCAGTTGCAGTGATGCAATGACTTTATCAATTAACGATTGCCTCTTTTATTCAGAAGACAGGATTGCATATTGCGTGTTGTGCTTTCTCCCATTCATAAGTAATAAGAGTTCCCCTTCAAGAGCTGCGCCCTCTCTAGGGGACACTTTAGGGATTGCTGCCAGCATGACCGGTGTCTGAAGCACGTGTAAAACAATGCCAATCCTATTGGTCCACGTGGCCCGTGACATCATAGACGGATACCCAAAATTATAAAAGGGCACCTGCTGAATACGTCACCCAATTTTATTGTCTTCAGAGCCGTCTGTTTGTTCATATGTGTTAAACGTCATTCTGGTGAGTCGAGCCGCACTATAAGGAATGTATGCCTCCGAGTTTGGATTCTAACACTTGAGGGCATATTCTAACTTTTGTGTCTTTGTCTTGGCGTCTATGTGCTCATTGTGACGAGTCACAATGATAACACTCCGCTCGTGCTTGTTCCTATTCCCGAGGGAAGAGGGGCAAAGCGTTTGTGTCTCGGGCCATTGCCATGGCATGGTCTATCTCATTTCACAGCGATTGCTTTGATCTGCACTGTCTGCATACCCTTTACATCGGCTTGCCTGATGCTGTGGATAATGCTTTTGCCGTGGATAATGCTCGTGTTGCTATAACGATGATGTATGAGCACTGAGTCGTTTTTAGCTCCAAGTGTACGAGATCGCGAAATCACGAACGGAGCTATATTCAGCTCAGATGTGGCTCTCTAATATTCATGTTATTGTGTCTAGAGGGCCTCGCTGGGCATGGATATATTCAATGCTCTTTGGAGAGAGCTTGCAAGTTTCTCTCCCAGGGTGTTTCATTGACCTAGAGTGGTTATGGGGAATGTTCCTTCTCGTGTTATGCCGGGTTGGGTTTAGGAGTGAGCTTCCTCCCCTGGTTTCTGGGCATTTTTATGTGGGCGGTCCCTCTGAATCCCGCTTAGTAAGTTTGGGCTGAGTTGATTGTTCCCCCTCTAGAGGGCTTTGAGTGACCCCTCTGCTCAGAGTGTAGCTGTCTGCGGATGGTTATGCTCCAGCTCAAGCTCACTTTGCTCTGGAATATAGCAGTCTGAGGGCAGCTATGTTCTAGCCTGGCATCTATGACTAGGTTGGGTTCCCCTTGGCACAAGCTCTCTCAGGTAAGTGCTGAAGTCTTTGCAAACTTCAGCCTTATTTGAGGGAAAAGAAAGTGTAAGCGTAAGTTCTTTCAGGAAGACTCCAATGCCACATCATTCATTCACACTAACAGGTCTGGCCAATCACTACCTGACAACTGGAGTATGTAAACACTGAACTCTGCATTTAATTTTTTGCAGCTGATGACGAAATTGCCGATATTTCAGCCATTGTTATGGCAGGAAAGGCTTACTTGGATGCAGCTATATGAGGCTAGCTGTGTTTTACCTTTGTCTTTCCTGGAAACATTGCTATCTGAGGGTAACTATGTACTAGCTCCTTGAGCCCTGCCTCGATAGTGCTGTCTCCCCTTATGGGGTCTACAATTAGACAGCCCACTGCTGGTGGCCTTGGCAGTTGCAGTGGTCACCTTTGCCACAGCCTAGCTATCTGAGGATAACCATGCGCTAGCTCTGTGATTGCTCCCCTACCTAGAGTTTTTAGGTACTGGTCTCCTTAAGCCCTGACCTAGATAGTGCGGTCTCCCCTACTAGATTTGTAAGTAGACAGTCCACTCTTTGTGATCTGGGTAGTCTCAGTCAGTCCCTTTCTGGTAGCCTTCCTAGGTACATAGCTATCTGAGGATATCTTCTGTATGTGCTAGTTCACTGACTGCTCCCCTTCTTAGGGTCTTTAAGTAGCAGTCTACTTGAGCCCTTGCCTAGACAGCGCTACCTCCCCTGCTAGGGTTGTAAGTAGATAGCCCACCCTCTGTGGTCTGATTAGCTTCACAGGAAAGTTTACCTGGTTATTTAGGCTAGCCATATGGAACTCGCTGTATAATAGCTCGGTGATTGCTCCCTTGATTATGGTTTTTAAGTAGCGGCCTCGTTGAGCCCTTAACTAGACAGTGCTGTCTCTCCTGCTAGGGTTGTAAGTAGACAACCCACTCTTTGTGGTCTGGGTAGTCTCAGCTGGTCCCCTTCTGGTAGCTTTCCTAGGTACATAGCTATCTGAGGATATATATGTGCTAGTTCAGTGACTGCTCCCCTTCTTGCAGACTTTAAGTAGCAGTCTCCCTGAGCTCTTGAAGAGACAGTGCTATCTCCCCTGCTAGGGTCATAAGTAGATAGCCCACTCTGTGGTCTAGGCAGCTTTGCAGGAAGGTTTACCTGACTGTCTAGTAACTGTATTAGTTTTTGGTCCTGTAGCCTCTTCCTAGGTATATAGCTATTTGAGGATAGCTATGTGCTAGCTCTGTGATTGCTCCTCTTCTTAGGGATTTTAAGTAGCGGTCTCCCTGAGCTCTTGCCTAGACAGTACTATCTCCCCTGCTAGGGTTGTAAGTAGATGCCCGTTCCCTGGTCGGGGCAGCTTTTTGGAAGGTTCATTTCATAAGACCCTTTGGCTATAGCTATCTGCGGATAGCTGTGTTCTAGCTGGGATTGTTAGTAGCAATATTTGAGCTCCTCTAGGCTTCCAGCCTCTTCGGTGGTCTTATGTATCCTGGCTACTATTGCTCACATAACATAGCTATCTGAGGATGGTTGTGTTCCTAGCTTGGTTAGGGTGTTTCCCCCTTATCTGGAATTGGGCTCCCTTGGTTCTACCAAGTTATGTGAGTGGCCTGAGGCGACAGTAGCTTGGCCCCTTTTTGAGGAAAGGTTTGTTGTATGTCTGTCACCTACTTAGTGTTCTCTCACCAGGTGGACATGCATGCGCCTCGGCATTGCGTGACTGGATATTGTTCTCCAAAGTGTTGTTGTGCAGCTTGAAGTTCCCTTGAAGGGGAACATCTGGGGTTATGCATGTAACCATGGTTCCCCAAGAGGGAACAAGACAATGTGTCCCCTCGCCATGCCTTCGGCCTGCCTGTTTATGTCTCCTCAGAGAACTGAGTTGGTGATGTATTCAGCAGGTGCCCTTTTATACTTTTGGGTACCTGCCTATGACTAGGATTGGCATTGATTTACATGTGCTTCAGATACATTTTTTTTTTATCCTATAAGAAATCATGCACATAAACTATGATGGTATTTACAGAATAAATTCATCCAAGCACAACAAATAATGCAAAAAAAGTTAATGTCATGAAGGTGCTACAGGTCATGGTATTGGATGGTATTGGCATGGTATTGGACTAACCAGCAGACCAGTCTCAGTGCACACAATCTAAAATATAATTTTAGTCATTCTGAAATGCCTGAGCTGAAGTCTGAAAATGATTAGGTATAAAAACCTCCCATAACCATCTCCCACGAGTACGTTCAGAAACAGCGTTTGCTATTGTGTTTCATCTGCGTGTTCTGATGAGTAAGTCATTTATTATGTAGGAAACAAGAGTCACAGGCTTACTAGCAGAAACTAGCAGAAACTTTCATTTTTATTATAAATACTTTGTGCCATTGTCCCAGGAAGTGACTATTTTGTTTTCTTGAACACATGGAATGAAAATGGTGCTCATGTAATGTTTTATGTAATATTCTGATTTTCTGCATAAGTTAAATTTGCAACATTGGATGAAAATGTAGCTCATGAAAATTCTTATCATGCTTTAACAGCAAAGACAACAAGAGAATCAGTACCTTTATGGCCGATAGAGTGCCACTATAAACCTGACTTATGTCAGTGCAATTTAGATAAAACTCAGTTTTGTAATGCATATGCATGCCAATAGATGACCGCAATGCAGACACTAACTAAAGAACTACTTGAATGCACCTTTTGCTTTTTTGTCATCCTGTATGTGTAAATAAACATACGAAAAAAATGCAAATATATATTTCAAAGAGCTTGCAAATGTGCAGTCCTGAATCTCAAAACCTGACAGCTACAGTAGGATACGGGAAAGATAAAGCAGGATTATGTCACCAGTGAAGAATGAACCTGTATTAATGTCAAAAGCTCACACTTATGGAAAGAGTCTACTATGGCTAAATTCTGTTCATGAGTTTGACAGCAAGTTTTTACTGAAAATACTATTGTACCCTTCCTAATAACAACAAAGTTTATGAACATGACATATGTGTACTTTGTAAGCTTGGTCTTGACTTCATTAATTTGCCAGACCCATTGTTGAATCAGTGTTTGTAATCAGATAGTCTGATTTAACCTGCATATGTCCAGACTTGCTGTAGTACTTTTCCATCATCTCTCCATGTTTGCTATGAAACAGTCCCTTTTCCAGTTTCATAAAGTTGAAAAAAATAAATGTGGAGGAATTGCAAGAAGGATGATGTTGTTATGATGAGTTGTTAATATTTATAGAAGGCTATAGTTCTGTCCTCATTTGCTCACATTCATGTCATTCCAGACCTGTGTGCTGTAGTGCGAAACACAACCTCTGAAGAATCTGTACATTGCTCTTTTCTGTAACTGCTTATTATGGAAGCCCGTTTCCTCCACTGAATAAAAAAAAAAGAAAAAAAAAAAAGACTGATATGTTCTCAGAATTGCGATTTTATATCTCACAATTCTGACTTTATAACTTGCAATTGCGACTTTGTCTCACAATTTATTATGCCATTCCAAAAGAGGCACAAAATCACTTTCACACACTTTTAAATTAAATGTTCCCTCCTGGTGGAATGACCTGCCCAACTCCATCCGAGCAGCTGAGTCCTTAGCCATCTTCAAGAATCAGCTAAAAACACATCTCTTCCATATTTATTTGACCCTCTAACTCTAGCACTCCCTATTCTAATTCTATTTGTTAAAAACAAAAACAAAAAACTAACACTAGCTTTTCTAATCTTTTTGTATTCTATTTGTTTTCTTTTTATTTATTATACAATTAACAAAACAAAAAAAAAAAAAAAAAAAAAAAAGCCTCTAACACTAGCTTTCTCTATTCTTCAAATATTGACTACACTGTGCTTGTGTGTGTGTGTGTGTGTGTGTATATATATATTTAATCATCCACTATGATATAATGTTTTAAGGTCATAACAGTATTGTGCAAGGATCTGCCTCTAGTGGTCATTTCAGCTCGAAAATTGTGTGTACAGGCATGTTTTTGAAGTTTTGCAAGAATGCAGTGAGCCTGAGTTGGTTTGAAAAGTTTGTTATAATCGCTTTTCACTGTAGCTCTTAAATGTCATTCTCCATTTTTCATTTTTAGTGCATCACATTTGGCTTTGACAAACCTGTTGTGAGGCATCAGTCTGTTGTTTTTCTGTCAAAATGTGAAATGTGAAAGCCATCGTTAGACTTTTGTGCTTTTTAGAGAGCTTGACTGCATTTGATGCTTTATGGAGAAGGTCTGCGTGAGAATTCTTCAAAAATTCTCATTTTGAAGATCCACAGGAAAACAACGCATAAGTTTTTTTAAACATTTTTAACACACATACCGTGTTAAAAAACACAAATGACACCTGATTTGAACAATTACACAGCTGCATCTCACTTTTTGAGTGAAGTTCTTCTGAGCACAATGGCAGTGGAAGGTGCTGAAGGATCCAAAGCAGTGGAATTTGAGTTTGGAGAACACAAGAGTCATTTGAGGTCAGTCAGGGAAGCATATGAAGCATATGTTCTTCTTTCTCTGGGGACTGGGTCAAAACACACATACAATCACACAGAGAGTGGCTTCTATCAGTGCTGGAAGCAGAAAAAGTCCAGGCAGCCAGTGTAAACGGGAGCTGCCTCGCTCGCGCTCAGATCAGGACCTGTTCTTATGTGCACTGAATTAAAACATGAGTGTCTGATGTCATGTCAGTAAAATGTGATGATATTGATACATGTGGCAACAATTTTCTCGCAATATCCAGGGCGGTGCTGTACTGCCAAGTTGGAACGGGCTATTGTGGCTTAAAACACTGTATTAATGGACTCCATCAAAGATGACGAACTTTGCTTGTGAACTGAACGTGAAGAATGAAAAACAGAAGCCGTTTCAGAAAGAACTGCAATAGTAAACACTGAATATTCACCTGAAAATTGGGAAACCCCTTATAACGAAACTATATAAACACTTGGAGTATAATATTTTACAGCTCAGTGCTGTTTCTCAGCAACTTTTGGTAATTTAAGCATTTATTTTCGCAAAAGAGTAAACTAATCTTCCTGAAATCTGTTCTAATCAAGTTCAGATTTGATTCATTATAATCCGATTAATCTCACACGCTGGCAGGAACAGGATGGAAATGAAGAGCTAAAGTTAGATGTTCACAGTTACAGTAGCTTACATGAGCTTGTCAGCTTGAAGTTAACTGACGTTTTCTTCATATCTTTATTGTTTGCTTTGACACAGTAGTATCATATTGATTTCTGTAATTTGACCAACCCAGATTAAATGTTTTAGACTGACACAAACCAGCTTCCATCACATGCATTGCTTACACCATTGACATTTGTGCTGTTGTTTGTTCATTAAAAATGATGTCACTTCCTGGAGGATGATGTCATTCAGGACTTGCCTTAGTTAGTCAAAGGGTTTTGCAAAACACTACACCATAGTCGGTCAACAAACAGGATATGATGTCACACCAATCAGACATTTAATATGAGTAAATATACCATCTTTTCTGCTTTCCTGATAGTTTGTGGTGTTTGAATTCAGCCAAGAGGTGATTCTGATGTTTAGATTCTCTATTACACATCTTCTCATCATAAGAATTCAAACTTGACCTTTTCTACACAGCACAATTTGAAGCTTCGTCGCATGAACTTACATTCCCAGTCAAATGCACACAAATGTTAGTGTGACCTAGTGTGGTGGATAAAAAAAAAAAAAAAAAAGTTGAAATATTGCCAAGAATAAATGTTTATTTGAAATGTTTTCATTTGAGAAAAAAAGTGGGGAACAACACCTGAACAGTCAGTTGTTTATTGTGGAAGATGATGGAGCACCCAGCAACAATAACATTTAACTGTCACTAAAATGCTATTTTAGTTTTTGAATAATATTTTCCATTAGTTTTTATTTTTATATTTTAATTTTAATTGTAACTCGCTTTGTGCGTGTGCGTGCGTGCGCGTGCGTGCGTGCGTGCGTGTGTGGGGGCCAGCTGTGACCTAATGGTTAGAGAGTCGGACTTGTAACCCAAAGGTTGCAGGTTTGAGTCCCAGGTCTGGCAGGGATTGTTGGTGGGGGCAGTGATCAACCAGTGCTCTCTCCACCCTCAATACCATGACTGAGGTGGGACCCTTGAGCAAGGCACCAATCCCCCAACTGTGACAATGTGTATATACATCGAAATATTTTATTTATTTATTTTATTTAGTTAACTGTAATAACCCTGATTCAAAGTAGTAAAATAATTTAAAATTCACCTGTTCACTTTATTGTGATGTCGGGAATAAAGTTATAAAAGTGTCATTTTAATTTAAAAAATTTTAAGTTTAATATTTTATCCGATATATTTATATTTTAAGACATATGAAAAGCCCCTGTGCAAATAGTATGTTTGTTTTTTTTTATTTTATTTGCATTTGAATGTTTGAAGTGGCTTTTGAGTTTGTAAACCTAAAAAAAAAAGTTTATGATTTAAGGAGTGAACAAATCCACAAGTGGAAACAACATTAGCTATCAAAGTTCAAGTACAGATTATCACAACCAAGGGCAAAAATAGTATTGTATTAAAACTGAGCACTTGATAGTAACCCAGTTCTGTTGATTCATGGTTTAGAAGTCTATAATGGACAAGTTGGCACTGACTGATTTTTAAACTTGATTTAGCTGTTTAGCAGATTAAAGCTTTTTTAAAACTATCCAAATGACTAACTATATTTCTACATTGAACAAATAATAATAATAATAAAAAAAAAACACACCAAACTACTACGAACATAAAGGCTACACTTACTTTAACAGTTAAAACCAATACAGTGAGGAACATAAACCTGCCTAGACAAAGGATATTGTTCTTTTTTTGCTTTGTATATTATTTGTTTTTTCTTTCACCAAATTTCATGTGTTTCGTTTTCATATTTAGCCTGTCCTGATGTGAGCTCTGTGCCCAACACGGAGAGACAGTCTCTAATTAGCAGCGGAGAGTCATATTTAAGGCTCTGTGTGGCTTTTGAGAAAAGTTTTAGGTTGAAAGGACAAAGAAAGAAACAATTCCTCCAGTGGAGAGTCCGACAGACTCAGCACACACCATTCAGTGACACACATCTGTCAACTGCATCACACACCTGATCAATCAGAGGCTGTTTCCTTGCTTTTTTTTTGTGCTCAATTCACAAAAAAAAAAACCTTTTAAAAGAAAAACTTACATAAAATACAAGACATACTTAAAACTTTCACGTTTAATTTTACTTTTTTTTTTTTTACTTTACTTTTAGTCATTTAGCAGACTCTTTAATCCAAAGCAACTTACAAATAAGAAAAAGTTACCAAAACCAAAAGTCAAAACTCTGTAAATACTATATACACACATTTAAAAAAAAATTAATAAATTAAATAAAAATGACAAATGCATACAACAACATTTCAATACTAAACATTTCAAAGAAAAAGCTAAAAACAATTCAAATTCTTAAAACAACAACAGATATGAGTATAATAATGCTTCTAACATAACACTAATCTATACACCAAAAAACAACTACGTGTATGTACAGCTACACACATATAAAAAATAAATTCAATATATATTATTTCCATGTAGTATGAATTACTAAAATAACTGAAATTAAATCAAACGAAAACGGAATAAACAACATATACAGACATCAACACTGAGCCAAACACACGTTTTAGAACAACAGCACATACTTACACATAATAAGAAATGTTATACAAACTGAAACAGAAGTGAAACAAGCAGTAGGAAAGAGGAAAAATAAAAAGCGATACTTATATCCTTTGCCGGTGTCCCAGCCCGGTGGAGTCGCACGGTAGAGTCGATGGTCTTTACACTCTTCGGTCTTCACACGAGGAAGGCTTTACACCACGAACTGCCGCGGTATAATAACCTTATTTATACCCATCTAACAAATCACTATTTGAATTCAGCTGGACCCACTTTCCTGTTCATCACACAAAATGGCCAAGCAAGTGCAGACACTGACAAGAGACGCAGTATGAGACCAAACGCATAACGCATTACAATTCTTACAGTAATACTGTAAGATAAGGAACTACTTTTAAATAACAGTAACACATAATCTATAATGTGTTACAGTTTGGAAGTAACTTGCACAACACTGTTGATGACGCTGCTGTGTAGGCCCACATTTCGACGACGAGGCACATTTTGCGGCAGCCACCTCCAAATTTTTAAGCTACTTTTCCCTAACTTTTCAGCACCACCGTTTCGCTTTGATCTGTGCATTTTGAGAGACTGAGAAGAAGGTGGAAGAGGTGAAGCGATATTTACATAGGCGGAACAAGATCCCTTATTATCACTCTGTCGATGTAGAAAATACGGGATTCGTTTTCATTGTTATGCTGATGATACTCAACTATATATCTCAACAAGACCAGATGACACTTCTAAACTATCGAAGCTAATAGATTGTGTTAAAAATGTAAAAGATTGGATGACCAATAATTTCCTCCTATTAAATTCAGGTAAGACAGAGATATTACTTATTGGACC
>JAUZSZ010000123.1:5724954-5730750 GCA_034780575.1 Labeobarbus marequensis | reverse complement strand
GGACAGAACACATGCTGGGTTGTTTTCAACCAACAGTTGGGTTAAATGTTTAACCCAACCTTCTGGGTAGTAACCCAACTGCTGGGTTCGTCCATATTTTACCTGGCATTTTTTAGAGTGTAGAACCAATGTACGAACAGAAAACGAGTGTATGTGTCTCTTTCAGATGTGAAATCTATAAATCACAGATGATCTTGAACTTGCACGCAACTGAATGGTTTCAGCTCTCTGCCTTGTAAACGACTCCTAATTAATGTCACTAACATATAGAAGACCAATCAACATAATTTAGAACAGCGAGCTGCATATTTTCAAAATCCTGCAGTACTCTAACAAGAAAAAGTGCGTACGTCTGCTCAGACCCTGACGTGACGCTAAGCATTTTTCCATGTCAAAGACAGTTTTTATAAATATGAGCGCTGACGTGGATTTAAGCGTACACACACTCTAAGATCAGATCTGTGCGTACGCACGCTTTATAAATGAGGCCCACAGTGTCCTGCTGAGTTTAGCTCCAACCTGCACATACACACATGCCTGGATGTTTCTAGTAATCCTGAAGACCTTGATTAACTGGTTCAGATGTGTTTAATTAGGAATGGAGCTAAAATGTGCAGGATAATGATCCTCCAGGAGAAAGACTGGACACCCCTGTCCTTTGACAGGTGTACTCAGTCCCAATCATGGAAGACGGCAATTCTGCTCCAACATATTGGCCTGTAGTTTTCAGGGAAACCCAAAGACCTTGATTAGCTGCAAGTGTGTTAGAGTTACAACTAAACTCCGCTGGGAGGTGGCCCTCCAGGAGTAGCAATGAGTGATGACCGATATCCCTATTCCACCAACATGGTGCTTGACTGGGGATCTGCAAACCACTCTTTGAGCTTGCTTTCATTGACTTGCCAAACAGTGATGTACAGTAACCGATCGTGTGTTGCAAGTTTAAGAACATATATTAGCACCAAAAATAATTTGATTAAATCACAAGCTGCTTTTGATGCAATGATCAGAAGTTATAGTACAATTCATATCAAATAATTTCCACTTCAGACTGCTTTATTGATTATATTATAAAGTAGCTTTCAAGAAAAGTCAGTGAACTCTGTGGCCATATTTGCAAGGCCTTTGGGTAGTTTCTCCAGGAATGCAAAACCAACGTCTACTTAAATGGGGAAGTACCAGAATCTTAAACACTGCTTGCATCTTTTCAAATCAGCAAAAAAAAAAAGACATGCAATATTTTCTTATCAAAGAGCAAGTTGGTCTAGCCAATGCACACCCAGTGCATTTCAGGACAAATATGGTTTCTATGGGAAGTGAAACTTCTATACCAGTTGGCAATTGATGAAAATTGATTAAAAATTGAATGATGATATATGTTTGTAGGCTAAAACCTAGAAACGAGTTCACATTTTAGCTGTGTAACAGCCTAAAAGTGCAGCACTTCTGGTTCCATTGTTGTGAAGTCAGGGGTTTTTGGGTAAATGCCTGAAATAAGGTCTGTGGTTCACGCAAGTGCAGATATTTTCATGTTTCATTCTACAGCATTTTACTTGTCTTTAAAATGGCAGTTGCTAACAAGTGGCTACATGGGACTTCAGGAGTTGGGCACGGCTTAATTTCTGCAATAATCCAGAAACCAATGGCAAAATCCTTTTGGGTTTTTGACGAGGCAACCAGGGTGATACTAACTTCCTGTGCTAAAAAAATACATGACTGCTGCAGCACCCCATGTGCTGGACAATTATGGATCTGGCTTTGGCACCAGCAGCCTGTCAGAGGGAAAAGGACTTGACAAATATTTACCAAGTGACTGTTGCACTTACTATGCATGATGGCACTGATTTCATACACTGGGCTGAAAATCAACAAGCTTCCACTGTTGCTCTCAGTTGTACTGCGGAAGTGACGGCAGCGCAGTCTGGATGACGACATGATTTCCTGTAGAGAGTAACCACGGTCACTTTGACACTCGTAAAACTCTCCTTTGAGGGCTAGAGGAAGGAGTATCTCTGCGGAGGCCATGTTCTGCCCCACCACCTGACACCGTGCCAGTCTTTCTCCATCTCTGGCAACCTCCACTGACAGCAGGGTCAGCTGTTTTCCTGCGGGTAGCGTGAAGCTGTCTATAATCAGCTCGTTTTGGCATATGAATGTGAAGGAGCCGCAGGCGTCCACTCCAACAGGACACAAACCCACAATTTCCTCTATTGTATTGTACGGCAGGTCCTCAGCGACGAGACTGAAGTGACCTAGAGAGATGCACAGTGTGTTACAATCCATAAACTTAGCTTTTTGTTTACAAATTAATTTCCTTGACCAACAGGCCCCTTGAAGGCTTCAGTTCTATAGCATCATGTCTTATTCACGAGTAGACACCTGCTTTGGATTAAGCTGACCCAGGTGAAAAAAGTGCAGCTTCATAATAGACTTAAAGTGTTCTATTTCTGCACTCTAATTTTGTACTTAATATGCTAAAAATATTCTTTAGTACCTCTTCAGATGAACTTAAGATCATCTAAGTGCACTCAACTGTGCTATTTTGGGACACCATGAATATGAACTAAAATGTTGTGTATTGAGTGTACTACAAGTGGTCACTAAATACATTTTTTAAATAGAGATAGCACACTCTTAAAAATAATAAAAGGTTCTTCACAGCGACGCCATAGAAGAACCATTTTTGGTTCCACAAAGAACCATCTCTTTCTTACCTTTTTATATTCTGAAGAACCTTCTTTCGCCACAAAGGAGCTTTTGTGAAACAGAAAGGTCCTTCAGATGTTAAAGCTTCTTTATGGAACCATTTAGACAAAATAAGGTTCTTCTATGGCATCATGAAGCACCTTTATTTTTAAGATTGTGTGTTAAAAGCACATTTTAGTTCATATTTATGATGTCCCAAAATAGCAGTTGAGAACACTTAGATGATCTTAAGTCTTAAGAAGAACTAAAAAATATTTTTATTAAGTATATTAAGTACAAAATTAGTGCGTGAAAATATAGCATTTATGTACATTATGGAAGTGCACTTTTTTCACCTACTTAAATATTCACATTTAATAATTTTTAGTAATAATTTCTTCTTTCCCTATATAATTTGGTTTTAAATGCATGATCCCAACTTAAAGCATTGCTTGGTTTGAACATCCAGGCACAATATAATGATAGATGGATATGATAGGATAGGTATGATCTGTATGTCTGTCCAATGGCTGGGAAACTGTTTGAAAATTATCTTTATTTCTTTGGAATTCCATTTGGTGAAGTTAGAACTAGAAATAACGCATTTTGCCTGTAGATTATTTTCAAAAATGCTTTAAATGGAAAATACAGCTAAATCTATGTGAATCCTGTCCCAGTTTACTTGTAATCATGGGGGCTGTTGCTTACTCTATAATGTAAACATACTACATGTTTAATACCACAAGAAGAGGTTTCACTACTCAACTCTAGTTTATATTAATTTACTTGGAAACACCTTGCAGTGGTTTAGTGGCTCACCTGGATATCCAGTAGGCAATTCAAATGAAGCTCCAGTCTCAATCTCCTCACAAGACACAGACAGAAGCTCTAAACCAACAACCTTCACCAGATCTCCAGTAGATAAACACACTTCGCTCCCTGAAATCTCATAAATGGAACCTGAAAACAATAACGCATCATCATGCCCTATTCGCATAACCGCCTGGGTTCATTTTATAAGAATTTCCTGTAAAATGTTAAGATTGACTTTGATCGCAAAATCAAACATGCCACAGCCTCCTGAGAACAATAAAAGAAAAGTTGTAAATTTCCTAATTACATTATTGCATTGTTTTTAGTTTCCAGGCAATTTATTTTTTATATAATTTGTCCTCTGTAAAACAAAAATGAGAAAAATGTTGTAAAAAGATGCATTTTGTATGCATACTACTGCCTGCATTTAATAGGCGTTTAATAGAAATCAGATTTTCAGACAGCTCCAGGACACTTGCACCTGAACCAAACTTTGCACTAAGATTTGTACAAATCTTCTCAACCATGGTATGATTTGATATATTATTTTACTTTACACAATATGAGGGAAAACATGGCCAAACATGGGTTTTGCTATTATAAACAGTGTATCTTGTAGAAGTCTCTGATTAGCTTATTAATGTGTTATTTGGGCAACATGTAATGAACAAATAAGTATAATAATGAGAGTAATACCTTAGCAACATTTTCATATAAAATCTCATGTTTCATAGAAATGCTGATGTATAATTATATTTCCCTAATCACGTATTATATCTAGCTAAAATGCCAGATAAGCATGTCCAGCTGTCCTGTATAGTTAGCAGCCTTTGTTTTATTTTACTTCAATGTTGTACTTCAATCAGTATTCAAAGCAGTGGTTCTCAACTTGGGTTGGGTTGCAGGTTTGTTGTGTTCAGCTTGGGGAAAGTGTATAGGAAAATAAACTGAATAGACAATAAACAGAATAAACATAAAAAATAAAAATCCTTACATATTAGTATTCTGGTGCAAACACATTTGCTGCTTGGCAAACCTGTGACATTCCCTTATCTTCAAAAACAAATTTCAATACATTTTTGATATTTCTTGTATTACAAACAACTTTGATACTGTGCTGGGGTCACTATTTGACATTAAATGTAAAATCTGACTCCTGACAACCACTGATTTAAAGTACACAGTCATGACTTTTGCCGTTTTAAAGCAAATTTGACAGATAAATAAACCTATACTGCAAAAGAAGCTGTAGTATATGAATCAAAATTATGGTCACATGCATATCCAGATGTATAAATAGAAGTGTTCACCTTTGATTTGAGATCACCCTTTATGAGAAACAATCTTAATAAACTATTGGTTTTTGAAGCAACACAGATGAGACTAAACTCGACTGCTCATTCGGTCTAACATCTACTTGTGCTGAAGATACACAGCGTAAACCACACTGACAATGAAAAAAAAATAAAGGATCTTAAACCTCATGTCCTGTTTGGGGTCGGAGAGACCCCACAGCCATTTCAATAACACAAAAGCATAGTTTACGCTGAAGTAAGACATTTTAAGTTGGTGGCACGCTTGGCAAATGTTACATTACTTCGGTTTAGGGTTTCAGAGATCCCAGGCATAAAATATAACAATATGCATTCAGGTTCAATGTGCACATTGTCTATTTGTTGCACATTGACTCTGTTTTCAAATGTAAAAATGGGTCAAATCTAAACTAATCAGAAACAGCATCATATACTGGGCAAAGTCACGTTTATAAAAAAGTGCATGCTTATTTAATACAGGCAGCTCCATTAAAGCACTAATAAGAGTTCAGCTTCTAAATTTCATTGTTTTTACATCATTGTACATCTCTGGGACTAAAATCAAAGTCTTAACAACATGGCCATTAGCAAAACATTCTTGTTCCTTATTTTACAAAATGATGATGGTTGCAAGATAGCCTACATTAAACTGGGAGAATTATTAACAGTCACAATGCAAAATAAATGTATGGACATAGTGGAAGTGGAAAATTAATGATAAAAAAAAAACTTTGGGTGAAGAACAGTATGATCTTGCTTCTTGTTTTGTGTGGTTTTTTATGCCTAGAGAAAGCCTCATACAGAACATGCGTTAAGAGAGAGTAAAATCATGTAAACCTACCCTGGAAATAAACCCCAGAGCAGATCTGCAGGATGCGGGGTAGAGACTGTTGATCCAGACAGCTGATGAAGTCCCGCAGAGGCTGAAGGAGGTCTCCCATCTCTCGCAGCTGACAGACACTCACACACTGAGCTGATCTCCTGT
>JAUZSZ010000123.1:5664417-5675577 GCA_034780575.1 Labeobarbus marequensis | reverse complement strand
CCGATCTTGAAGTCTCGCACATTCACAGAAAACGGACTACTTCTGCGTTGAAGAATAAGGTGGATAGGGGGCTCAAAATCACAAAATGCACAAAACCACATACAGCTGCACTTGTTAATTCACTTTAACATGAAATAGATCACATCTGAACTGAATCTTCTTATAAACCGATCATTGAATAATTACGCAGGCAGTTGCGTTTGGTACTAGGTTTTTTTGGTGCTAGTGTTTTCAAATCCATAGGAAAGTACAAGTTGTGGTATTGGAGACGACTAAAGACGGACTAAAAACGTGTAGTGTAGTATAAAAGTATAGATGCTTTATATGCATTCAAGTTACTGTTTTTGAAAATAACTGAACAAATAAAATGGCAGCAGACAGATGAACTTGTGCATACTTCACATGTGTTCCCAAAATCACAGAGAGACACGTCTTGAAGCTTGTCCTAAATATATGGTCAATTCTGCAGTTTACCCCATTCATCTTTCAGTAGTCTGCACAGAGAGCATAAGGCAGATCCACCTGTATAATTTATTAGCTAACTTGGTAAAATATTCAGATGTAAAGTTTTCTTGTCCAGGAATTTTAATGTATATTTTGGCACTTAAGTCATACTTAATATTATAGTTTTAATCTCAAATACATGACCAGTAAGTGCTTATATCCTTCAGTAAGTTGATGCCTGAAGGGTCCAGCAGAGGGGGTTCATACGCTGTATTCCAAAATTACATTGAACCCTGTTGACTTTTATAAAATTTCTTCTTTTGAGTTTCACAGAAGAAAGAAAGTCATGCATTGTTGGAGTGACAGACCATACAGGTCATACATCGTTAGGTGAGTAAATGAGTGCATTTTTATTTTTAGATAAGGATCACCTCACAGTTTAATTCAAGTGATGTAAAACTGAATTTTTATTTATATAGTTTACATTCGTTATACATAGAAATGCAATGCACTTTCAAAGAAGAAAAAAAAAACCTAATTAATAAACTTTTTTCACCTTTTTTTTCCACTAGATAATTCCATATTAGAGATCTCTAGTTTTAGAATTCATGTTGCTGAGGCAAAAGATTCATTCAGCGCATCAAATTAATTCATTATGCTTGGAAATGTTTCCTTAGATTTTGTAAATGCTGCGTTATAAATACAGTATAACAGACAATGAAGTCCCCTTTACACTGGCAGTGAATATTTAATGAGAGCTGGCCACTTCTGGTGCCATGAGTAAAAGCAACCAGCGACAAAATTCATTCATACTGATGGTATGATCGGGACTTAAGGACCGAATTCATTACACAGTTGGGCCACTGTCACTGTCATTCTTCTCATGTCAAACAGGCTCAATATATCTGCTAGCTTATCATGAATCATTTTCTACTGGTTTGATCTTGATGTGAATTCCATTGAGTGATCTGAGCACGACTTGAGGGATCATCTTGGGGATGTGCTGTCGGTCTTTAATCATTTCTTCTTTCTTCAGAGTCAGAGCCACTGCGACTTTCATCTCATTCATGGCAAAGTTCTGTCCGATGCAGTTTCTGTAATCAAATACACATCAGAAGCTTCATTAGCTGTTTAACTGTTACATTGTTTCTTTCTTTAAATAAACACTGTAACAAATATGAAGCAAGTATGTTTGCATTAGTACTGAGTACTAAAAATTCAGAAAAATTTGTTCACAATCACACACTTGTGAACAACACATTTGGATAAAGCGCAATGAAGTGGGCTAATCATACACATACTGGAGATAAATATTGTTTATAAATATACTTGAAGAAATGAAGAAAGAAAATACTACCTCTGAGCATACTTTAGCCGTACTTATTATGGAAATAATATATTTTAAAAATATATATACTTAAGTGCAAACTGAATGTAACGTTTTCAGACACTTAATTGCATGTTATTTGCAATTAAATGAAAATGTGTTATTGTATAGATTTATATTAAATGCAATTAGCTGAACTTTCGAGTGCTTTTGACCCACAGGACTTGAGTGCATCTTTATAATTTCATAATTTTATTGTCTTTGAAATGTGGTTAGTGCAGGGATGAATGTACTGACAAGCATTTATGATGAAATAAAATATACTTGAATGTCATTTCTATTGAAACTTGTATGTCATGAATTTAAATATGTTCCAGTTACACATTTGTAATGAAGTTGGGATAATATGATCAATTCTGTAGTTATAATTAACTACTTTACATGTGCTTTAGTATGTTAGTCAACACATCAAAATGAGTGTACTTTAAAGCACGATAATAGGTTATTAAAACATGATTAAAAATGTAGCTTGGAGAATATTTTTAATTTGACATTTTTACAAAGTGCACTTAAATATATTATCTACAAGTACAGTTATTTAAAATTTGCAAAGGTTTTTTTTTTTTTAATTTTGTAAAATGTAATGTTTGAAGTACACTACAAGTGCACATTCAGTACAATTAAGCACATTTCTTTGTCACAAGCATAGCCAACTTAGCAAATCTTTTGCAACAAATCATTGTCAAAAGGACCTGCGTTATCAGTTGCTTTATAGCTGTGTGCTCTAATCAGAGTTGAACTGAGGTCAAAGATACAAACGCATCAAGCTGCAGGCATGTAATGGTAAAGCTCACGCAGGAGAAGTTCATAGTGATGTGTGTTAAACTGCTGCAAGCACACAAGACCCCATGCATTTATGTGTGACACATTCTGAGACCTGCAGTACAAGCTTTCTGTGACAAACAGAGCAAAAGTTAAGTTATTCACTGAAAATCTTCCAATATGCATTCAGATACCAAAAGTGTTTCTGATGGCATATGCTTGCTTCTTGCAGTTTTTTAAATATGCAGAATGAAATTTGAGAGTTGCAGCAGAGGGGAAGGTTTTTTGTGAATAATGACTTCAATTTTAGTTTGTTTACTACTACTATATGAGTAGTATGAGTATATAGTGAATATAGTCATATGGGCTACACTGTAAAAAATGTCCGTTAAAATAACAGTGAAATGCTGTAAAATCACAACATTAAAATACTGTAAATTGAATTACAGTGAAACATTGTATACTATACAGTGTAATTTAGTAACATGTTAAACTAAATGTAACTGTAAATTCAACATCAAAATGATGTTTTTTAAACATACTTTCTCTGTGTAAAAGACATATTGATGTCATTTTGACAAACAAACACTGTTTTTGCAATACAATGCAATACAGTATAAATGGCAATGAAATTGTGTTAAAATTACAATTAAATTCTGTAGACTTAAATAAAAACATGCATGGTTTCCAAAATGCTGTAAGAAAGACTGTCACTTCAATGTTACCTATTTATTTAGCCTGTTATTATTTTATGAAAGGTGAGCAGTATTTGGATTGTTTTAGCAATGAATTTAGGGGGAATGTTCAAACAAAACACCCTGGGTAAATGAACACTGAAGAACGTTGGAGGACCAGTGCAAAGTGTCTCTGGTAAGTAGCCTAAAATCGTTGAAAATCTCTATTTTTTTCTGCTTCTGCTTCAGTTCAGACATCCTCATTGGATTCTTTGGTTCCTATAGACTCGTTGGCAAGGTGAGATAACACGTTCTAGTCCGCGGAGAAGTCTGTAGGATGTGAATATCCATATTCATTACGTCACGTTCGATGAGATATCTAAGTAAAACAAACTGCAAAACGACAGAAGACAACTACAAAAGACGAACTTTATGCTGGTAAGTGACCACACATAGTGTCTTATGTTCATAACGACTTTGCTTTGTTGACATTGGGGAACAATAATGCACTTAATACGGTGATATTTGCCTCTTGGATAATGTATTGTTGTCGTGTCAATTTAACGTTAACGTTAGCTGGAGCAAGCTTGTTCATGCAATATTATCCCGCTGTGCGAAATTAACTATACACATTTTCAGTTTGCTAAATTATGCAAGATTAGTAAGACCTAAGCTGCTGTTATAGCTAAATATGAGTTTGGCATGAAAAACACTAACGTTAACGTTAGTTTCCAGTGTTGGCCAAAATAACTAAATTCAGTTAAGCTTTTATAGTGTTGTATCTGCATTTAGTAAGCTTCAGTCATTGCAAGAGTTTTTTTGTACTTTGTACTTAAGTCCGCGAGCCTAGTTTTTTTCAGCCATATTTGCTGCGCGCGCGCCCTCACTCAGCAAGAACTCTCTCTCTTCTCGTCGTGGTGTTTACAACACTTTACAATTTTGATAGAAAATTAAGTGCTACCTGATTGTATAGCGTGGTAAGTCTGCACTGCCTTTTAGAGACAACGTTTTTCAAATATGTGTTTGTCAGTTGGGTGAGGTAATGTTAGCTATTCTTTCGGGTGTTATGTGAGAGTTTAGCACTAGCTAAAATGGTTGTCTGCCGTTTTTGCAACCGACATTTTGCAAGTTTGAAAGGTTATGTACTGCACTGTAGAATCCACAGAAATGAACCCCGTTGTGTTTTTAAATGTGAATCCGCCGGTTGCAAGCAGACATTTTGTACATATTCAGCGTTTAAGGGTCATTTCTATCGCAAACACAATGCGCCCACGCTCTCTGTTCTTTCTGACTGTCGTTCATCAGCCATTATTGCGAATTTTGCTTGTGCTGTTTCACTGTGTGCGCGCCAATTTCAGACCGTTAAAGAACTTCTATCCCACTTAAAAGAACATCTTGTGGAGGGGAGACCTGTGGCATGTCCGGTAACAGGCTGCAAAAGTTTGTTTACTTTAAAGTCATCCTTTACTGCTCACATGTCCAGGAAACATAGGGACTGTTCAGCTAGTACCATCAGTGAAATATATAAGGAGGTTACACCACAGTCCTCTGATGCTGCATTTCATGATGCCTCCCAGAATCTAGCCCCAAATGATGCGCCAAATAATGACTTGCCTCAGAATTTGAACGAGACTTTTCTTAGAAATATGTGCATGTTCTATCTTAAGTTGCAAGGGCAGCTCCTCCTTCCAGCTTCAACCATACAAATAATTGTTGAAGAAATGCAAAATTTGCATGAAATGGGACAGGAATACACATTAAGTAAACTGCATACACTTTTGAGAGAGGAACTGAGTCTGACAGATGATGCCATTGATAAAATTGAAGCCTGTTTGAGGGATTCAGATCTCTTCTCCAACTCTCACCAGGGCCCACTGAGGTCAATATATTCAAGAGCACAGACATTCAAAAGCATGTTCCGGTACATAGAACCTACAAAGGTTGCATTAGGAAGTGATGAAAGTTTGACACAGAGGTTTGCTTATTATATTCCAGTGAAGCAGACATTGGCCAACTTATTAGAATCTGAGTTATGGAAAAATGCAATATCACAGTCTTGTGACTCAGATACAGATGTGCTTTGTGATATAAAAGATGGAAAAATCTGCAAGTCAAACAAGTTCTTCACAGAAAATCCAGGGTGTCTTAAGCTGATTCTGTACCAGGATGCATTTGAAATTGTAAATCCTCTTGGCTCAGCAAAGAAAAAACACAAACTTGTTGCAGTCTACTTTTCTGTTGCTAACTTACCTGTTCATGTGAGGTCCAACACTGATCACATGTCCCTTGTCTTACTATGTGGTGAGAATGATTTAAAACACTTTGGACCTGGTAAGATCTTTTCAGAGTTGTTACAGGATTTAAAAGATTTAGAAGGAAATGGGATCACTGTTGATGGTGAAACAGTCAAAGGGGCTTTGTATTGTGTTGCTGGTGACAATTTGGGATCACACAGTATTGGAGGGTTTACAGAAAACTTCAGTCAATCTCAGTACTTTTGCAGATACTGTGAAATTACTCGACGTGAGTTTCATGATGACCCACATGTTTGTGGTCCACAGCGCAACCCAGACAATTACGAGGCAGCTCTTGGACACCTACAAGCAGAAGGCATCAGAGACGTCAAAGGAATTAAGGTAAATTCCGTTTTCAATAACTTGGAATCCTTTCATGTATGTCAGCCGGGTCTTCCACCTTGCTTGGGCCATGACTTATTTGAGGGTATCGTATCCTATGATGTTGCACTCTTCTTGAAGCATTTCATAAAAACAAAGAAATGGTTTACATACTCAATTTTGAATCGGCGAATCAAACAATTCAAATATAAAGGATCTGATGCCCTCACTAAGCCATGCAGTGTCAACCCCGTTGCATGCAAACTCTCTGGTCAGGCTGTGCAAAATTGGAATTTTTTGAGGTTGTTGCCTGTGCTGATTGGTGATAAGGTGCAAGATCCAGATGATGATGTGTGGCAGTTAATGCTACAGCTTAAAGATGTTGTGGATTTGGTCTGTGCTCAGAAGATTTCCGTGCCACAGGTAGCTTATCTTGAAATCACAATCCAAGACTATTTGGATTCAAGAAAGGGCTTGTTTCCTGAGAATCACCTAAAGCCAAAACATCATTACTTGCGGCATTATCCTGCACTAATTCTAAAATTTGGCCCACTTATCAGACTATGGACAATGCGGTTTGAAAGCAAGCATGCCTATTTCAAAAGGTGCGCAAGGCATTTGAAAAACTTTAAAAACATCTGTCTTACTTTATCTGAAAGACATCAAATGTTTCAGGCGTATCTATCGGCTGGACTAGGATGCAGTCAGTTGTTACATGTGAAAAACAGTTGTACTTTTGTCCCCAGCCTTTACAGTGATGCAATTAGGCATGCTGTTACTGATTTTGACTTTTCTGAAAATGACACATGTGTCTCCACAGGCTTCCAGTATAAGGGCACATCATATAAGAAGGGAGATTTCCTCATTACAAAAAATGATGAGTCCATGGAGTTTGGAGAGCTTGTTGTCATTTTAATCCAACATAATGCAACTGTTTTTTTTGTGTTGGACATGCACACATCTGAGTATCACAATGAATATCACATGTACTCTGTAACAAAACTGACTGCACAGTTGCTGTGCCTTAACATCACTAATTTGGTAGATTTTTATCCCTTAAAGTCGTACATCATCAATGGGCACCGAGTCATTCCATTAAAGCATAGTATATTGTCACAGTGAATTTCCACACACACTGTACTGTAGATAAAATGTCTATCTACAGCATGCTATCAGACACACTGCGTCAACCAGTAAGCCATGACTTGTTATAGGTATAATGGCTGGTACTTATGTGTATAGTTTATAGGTGAAAATGTATATAGTTAATATGCTTGCTAGAAATGTGAGCTAAATGTATAATTGTTTTTTTTTTTTCTTTTCCCTATCATACAGAAATGGCTTTTCTACACGATTCCATCCGTGAGGTCCTGCCTGACCTATCTGATGTGGCAAAAGACATGTTAGTGGAAACACTGTTAGCACAGGGGGTAGAGACATACTCTGACTTGCAGTATATAACAGAGGCAGATTTATTGTCAGCGCTAAGACCCATTCAAGCACGGAAAGCTGTGGCTGCATGGAAGGTAAAATGTAAGTATGATGCAGCCAGCCATAAAAGGAAATAACATTGATCTGAAATGTGTATGTCCCTAATAATCTTTTGTGTATTTGTGTGTATTTTAAAGGCCAGGATACTACCCAGGATAGCAACAGTTCATTCAGCATCCAGGAAGGTGCTTCATCTCTTCCCTCAGTCTCACCAGGACCTTCTTCATCCTCTCGGTCTCTCTCACCAATATCAACCTCTTCCAGTGCCTCTCGCAGCCCAGATGTTGACTGGGCAGATACTTTTGACATTCCATGGAAGAAGTTTCCAGAAGAATTGATCCAGTCCTTAGAGAGAGGGAAGCGTCTAAGTCCACAGAAGAGGAGGGAGATGGTGAGGATTGTGGTACGCGAAATGATGCAGAAGTCATCAGACATAAGTAAAAGGCACAGCACTATTGTGGCCAAAAAAATAGTGGCTACATATCCCAAATCACTGCAGGATGTAATTGAAGGGGACATAATTGGGTCAGGGTACCATTCCCTCGTAAAACAGCTCCAAAATAGAATTGAAAATGCAAAACGCTCCACAACACCAAAAAGCAGAAAAAGAAAACTGCACGCAGAGTCTGACACGGATGAAATGCCTGCTGAAAAAAGAGCTCCAATCCAGGAGACCTATGGTTGCATCAAATGGGAAATGAAGTTCATGCCCCTTGGGGAGACTGCAGAGAGCCAACAGCAGAGCAGAGACGAACTGAAAAGCCTGTCTAAACAAAATGCCCCAAACCAGGATGTGGTTAAACAGCTCACCAGGTCGACATTCTACACCCAACGCAAAGAGGTCAACAACGGGAAAGAAATCAAATACTTACTGGAAGACTGGCCATTTTTGTTTGATGAGATAGGCATGGCTGTTCACTTTGAAGAGCTCACTGGAGTTAGTCTGAAAGAGACATTTGTTAGGAATTTGGACCTAAAGGGGGAACGACTCTTAAATTACTTGAAAACAGTTGCTGTGAACAAGTCAAAGAGGCTAGTCCAATCTTTTACAAACATTCAGCTGATGAGGAGAGAGCACACAGGGCCCTCAGGCGATGTGTTGGAGATGGTGTTGCTCCTGTTGTCTTACTTCGACGAGAAGGAAGACGTGATGTTCACATACGTGGAAGACACATGCCTGGCGGAGGAGGTGCAGATGGACCAAGTTCCCTTGACACCAACCATTGTTGTCTGTGGTAAGTTGACCATGTGCTCTCTCACACAGGCATACACATGCCAAACTGTGTCTCAGAAACACACCCACATCCATTGTCCTCTCACCTTTTTGTTGTTAATTGTATTTGTTTTTGTAGGACAATCCTGCTTCTCGGCAAAGAGATGGATGCTGAGTGTGGACCGAATGATTGTACAGCCCAGTATCACATCATTCATACCGGCCCTGTGTCTGATGTTTGGCAGCTTCTATGTCTTCAATATCCACTACCCAGTAGTCCTCGCATCCACGCTGGAGTTCTTACAGAGGTATTTTTTTTTTTATCATTACATTATTAAAAAATAACTTCAATATTTGGCATAAACCTTAGTAACTATACTGACTTTATAGTTTGTATAATTTGTCATTGGATGTTGAGGAAATGTTTAATGAGCAGGTTGTTTTTTTTTTTGATGAAGCCTTTGTGCTTTTAACATAGTCTGGTTTTCTTTCTCTCGTTTTCTTCACTGTTCTCCAGATGTTTCTTTTCCATCAATCCGGAGAGGGGGACCAAGGTGGAGAAGACCAGCAAATCCCGCCTCCATGTGAACCCGAGAGTTCTTACACTTATACAAGACCTGTCTGACCATGAATGGTGCTCACAGTAAGACTGTTCGATGATCCACTGTCTCTCACTCATCCGCCCACAAACATACATGCATACATACAGACACAAACATGCACAAAACATGCATTGCACACACACACACACACACACACACACACACACACACACACACACACATATACACACACACATGTACAAGCATGCATACACATACACACTCTGTGTGTGTGTGTGTGAGAGAGACAGAGTACATATGTCTGTGTAAGAGTGACTGTGTGTGTGTGTGTCTGTGACGGTCCCGTCTTTGACGACCCCATCCTTCAGCCTGCGGGATGTGATGGGCGGGTCTATTGGCGATAATCCGCAGATTGAATGCACCTGCTGCTGCTGCGCCACGAGTGTTTCCTTAAAAGAGCGTTGGCTGAAGCATTTGGCAGATTTGGGTTCTGGACTTTGGGTTTTCAGATTTTGGTTGGAGTTTGGTTACTTTTAGCATCTTTTACACTGCACCAACAGTACATCACAATGTTGCACTCAGGCACCCTGCGCTACACACTGATTCTGACGTATGCAGGAAGATTATTATGTTTTGTTGTTTCTTTTCTTCTCTTTTTAGTGGATTATGTTTAAAATTAAACCTTATTAAACCAAATTGTACGGGAAGCTCCAACCAAAATCCGAAAACCCAAAGTCCAGAACCCAAATCTGCCAAATGCTTCAGCTAACGCTCTTTTAAGGAAACACTCGTGGCGCAGCAGCAGGTGCATTCAATCTGCGGATTATCGCCGATAGACCCGCCAATCACATCCCGCAGGCTGAAGGATGGGGCCGTCAAAGACGGGACCGTCACAGACACACACACACACACACACACTCACTCTTACACAGACATATGTACTCTCTCTCTCTCACATATACACACACACACACACACACACACTCACTCTTACACAGACATATGTACTCTCTCTCTCTCACATACACACACACACACACACACAAACACATTAATGACCTATAGTATGGTTCATCTTTGATGATCCTCTCAAACACATACTCCCCTACATGCAGTCATATGCACACACACACACACAGGGGGAGAGAGAGACTCACTCTTACACAGGCATATGTACTCTCTCACACACACACACACGATTCTGATGCTCTTGTGAACCAATGTTCTTAAGATAATGTTACGTTTGATGGTTCTGTGGCAGTCTTGTGATTACCGAAAGTTGGGCTTTGATTCTTCATTGTTTATGACAATGTCACACACACGAGACGTGTTTATATACACACACTTAGACAAACTCACTTTCTCTCTCTTTCAAACACACACACAGACAGAGAGAGAGAGAGAGAGACTCACTCTAACACAGACATATACTCTCACACACGAAACATGTTTTATTCTGGTGCTGTGTGAACATGTTTTATTCTGATGCTGTGTGAACATGTTTTATTCTGATGCTGTGTGAACATGTTTCATTCTGATGCTGTGTGAACATGTTTGATTCTGAGTGAACCAATGTTCTTGAGCTAATACGTTTGACGGTTCTGTGGCAGCCTTGTGGTTAACAAAAGTTGGGCTTTGTTTTTACAATAAAGTCTGTGTGGTTAACAGAATATCTGTGACATGCCTTTATTTCTGTTCCAATATAGTAGTCCTATAATAATGGTGATTTCGTAGTAAAATACTGTGCATGTTTTAGTGAAATCAAATGGGTTTTGATGTACAATGTAAAAAAAAGTCCCGTAGTTTTTACGGAAAAAAACTGGCAGCTGGGGTTACCAGAACAATTCCGTAAAATATACAACAAAACAGTAATTGCTTTTACCGAATAACATGTACATTTTACAGTTTAAACCAGCATATAACACACTGGACTTCTGTTATATTTACTGGTTTATACTGTAAAATTGACATGTTGTTCAGAATAACACGTACATTTTACAGTTTAAACCAG
>JAUZSZ010000123.1:5584672-5595477 GCA_034780575.1 Labeobarbus marequensis | reverse complement strand
TGCATACTTACCTGTTCTGCTTGCTCCTAGACGATCTCCAGGTCCAGCTCCATAGACGTCAGCTCCAAGAACGGCTCTGGGTAATCCCAAGTCTGCGGTGTGTGTCTGGCTCTCACTCCTTGTCCCACGTATCGCCTGCAAGACGAAAACAGAGATCATCAGCCTGTCCATTCTCCGTCTCCATACTCTGACATTACTTACCAGTTTTCTCTACAACTGTTGGTCATTAAAACTTACATCGCCTGTGATTCAGTCGTCCTGTCCTCATTATAACACTATCAGCCTGCTGAGAGAAAAAACAGCCCGCAACCTTTCCCCACGCTCTCCAGAGGAGACACTGTCAGACACACAGCTTCTGTAGACAGAGCAGACAGACGTCCATAAGAATGCTGAGCGAACTTCCTGCTTACCAGACCTGTGCACCATTCAGAATCAAATCGAAAATGGCTTTTAAACTGTTATTCACATTCTGAATGGCATAACTGCAGTTCAAATGTGATTGTAGGAAGTAATTAGAATTAAAAATGCTGTAAAATTGTAATTAGAAAAGCAAAACTTGTCAACATTGAAAGTTTGCATGACAAATGTTATTTGAAAGTTTTTAAAAATTTTTAAAAAGCTTTGAAATGTGAATGTTTATAGGCTTTTCGGACAGATCAATGTTTGAAATGCCTCCTATAAATGAGTAAATATCATATTTAATTACCCTTTGTGTACCCAAGTGAAAAAAAGCTTAATTTCCCACACATAAATTACATGTATTGAATTTATTTTCCTGTCATTGAGATTTAAATTCCAGTTCAACTACTCTCAAATTCACAGTCATGAATTGAAAGTTATCATCTCATTTAATTGTTTTCTCTTTTTGTTTGTTGATGGATGTATACCAAGAGATAAAGTCAGTTGATTATGCAAAGAGTTAATTATGCATCATACACCTTGTTTAAAGTTTAAAAGTCAAAGTCACATTCAAAGACACTATATAATAGCTAACACACATTTGTGACCATATATTAGTTCAGCTCTATGTGAAAGTTGCTTGTCAAATGAAAGAACTTGTGCGTTGTGATGCAAAAAACTTGTATTCATATGCAACACAGTATGCAGAGTTGTCTATAGTTTTCTGATTGGCATCACTGATATACCTTGGGTTGAACAATGAAGCAGAATTTACCAGGTGACACATTTCTACCATCACAAGGTATGTGCTGTCATCCCGCCCGGTCGAGGTTCAGTGATGTATTAGAAGAAACTGTGGGATGTGCTGGTGTTTGCTGGCACTCACGTGTAGAATCAATACTCATCAAGAAGTCACTATGTGAACCGTGACCCATTGGGTGGGTTTGCATGAAAAGACATTTCCCTCCTGGGGCTGCACTAATGAATTGTTTAAGCAATGTGAACAAAGAAAATGAAAACAAAATTAAGCTCTATTTAGGGGAAAGATGCTGACATTAGGAAGGATCAAACAAACCTCGGAAAGCATGCAGGCACTTTGGAAATCAGCTTGACACATCTAACCAGTGCAGGAGACACTGAAGCCTTATAGAGGATCTGCTCAAGTGAGTCCTTCAGAAAGATTATTGTTTTCTGAAGGTAAATATTTGTTTAAATTACAGCTCAAAAAAAATCTGGATTACGTATACTGTTACTCGCTATTAGTGTTTATCAACTAATCAAGCCGGCCCACGCAGAATCTACACCCACAGAACGCACCAAGATCCACAACCTTTGTCCTTTCCGTGTTCGCTGATTAAATATTTTGGCTGAATTGATTGTGTTCAAATGTAGCAAAATGTAGCAGTCTCAGTTACGCTGGTGAGCACATTTCACCAAGTTTAAATTAATTCTTCAGATTTTCCCAACATTTAGCTTAAGTAAAAGGCATTAACAATCTGTTTGTTTGCCTTTCCTTCGAACCACAGTTGGAATTGATTCTATTTCAACTTCTCTAAATAGGATGATAATAGTTTGTGTAGGTGTAATGTTATATGGAAATAACCATTTGTGCACTGTTTGCTAGATCCATTGTTACCAACACAGTTCAATGATTTAGTGTTTCCTGGAATCATAGTTCAACAAACATTCGCAAACAGCATCACAAACGTACATGGTTGGTACTACAGTTCTCGTCCTGTGGTCAGAAGTATAGTTTCTTGTTAGTATGATGTGGACTAGATCATGTTCTTGGGCACAATAGGCAAGCTAACATGCAGTACGTTCTATATGTACTTTGATTCTATTTAAATATATATATATTAGGGCTGTCAGTTTATTAAGATGTTTAATCTAATTGATTACATGATATGGCGATTAATCGCAAATTAAATTTAGCTGTGAAAAAAAACCCTAAAAGATCATTTAAAGCATTATTGTATTAAATGAGAAAAATGTCAAGTAGATAGTACAAAAAGTAACTTTAGAAAGAAATATTTTATTTGATTCAATATAATTTTTTTTTTTACACATAAATGGTCTAACATAAACGATGGACCATAAAAGAAGATAATTCGAGAAACATCTCTTGTCTCATTTTTTGTTCATACAATGAAAGTCATTGGTAACCAGATCAGCTTGGTTACCAACATTCTTTAGTATTTTCTTTTAAAGTAAGTGATATAGGTTTGAATTGACATGAGGGTGAGTAAATGAAGATTTTTTTCTTTTTGGGTGAACTATCACTTTTTTACATTTTTTTTAATGAAATTATACTCTGAAGAATAACTAAAACTACCAGTAGGTGGCGGTAAATGCCTTTATAAATAATTGAGACATTCATTTATTTGATTCATTCGAACTGCTGATTCATTCAGGAATGAAGTAAATGGCTCTCTTTATGAATGGGTCATTGAATCATTGGTTCACCTGATTCATTCAAAATGTGGATTCATTTAGAAACGACTCACTGCTACAATATATATTGTATCAGGTGTGTTTCTTAGGTGCTGTTCACTTAGGATAGTGCAGTGTGAGAGTTACATTTTGGGTGATAGCAAAACCATTTTAAGTTAAGTCATTTCACTCAGCAGCCATCTTTGAAACACCTCTCGGGCAGCTATTCCAGTCATGCAAGTGCAGCTCTGTCTCTTTGAATGGGGAAGCATCAAATTCTCCAAAGCTGTTTACCAAGCTTACGGTTAAATTCCATATTTGAAATCACCAAAGAAATCTGACAACAGCTGTCTCATAAATTTTGTTTCTTATGCTCAATAGCATTAAAAAGCTTATTTTTCAGTCTACACCGGCCAGTGCGCATGCGCAGTCTAAACTCGCGTCTCAAAACGCTGACTATTTCTGTAGCAGACGGAGCTTCTAATGGCAGCTGCAGAGGCATTAGCGATTGGTTGCTTTATTTAGAAGGCGGGACTATTTTGCCATATTGTGCAATGCAGTTTCTCCCATTCAAAAGTAATATGAGTACACTGTCTTTGGTGATACTAACCCAGTGATTAAGGCTCTGGACCAGTAAGTTCACAAATTTTGAGGCTATGAACTGAAGAGATACTGTTACATGATGTGAATGTGAAAAACACTTTTTAAACTGATCCTGCAACTGATCCTGCAGCTGTGCTCAATGTTTCATTAAAACACAAGTTAGGCTAATAAATAACACCATGCTTGTCTTATTGTCTAAGATACAGTTTCTTGTTTAACCCCTAGAGTGAAATGGATCTTAATGTCATGTTTTGTTTTGTTTTTATATTTTAGTGTCATTCATAGGAGGACTCACTCTAATAGTTGAAACGGCGGCGTAGACAAAACAACTTGCGTTGTGGGTGAGTACTGTCAGGGAGCTTATAAATCATCTAATGCATATAAGCCCCAAAGCCCACCGGTCTCTCACGTCATAGCCACTCAATTACAATAACGATCATAACACATGCATCATAAAGACTCCAGCATTACTCATGGCATGCAGTCATCCAAGTTAAATCTTATTAAATCTTCATTAGTTTGTTAAATCATTCTACTTCTGTTATTTGCAAAGAGCCAGTGCCATAAAACTGCTTATTCCCAAAATGCTCCCTTTGGAATTCTCTCGAAAGGCCCCCACATACGCTTGCTGTAATAAGTGCTCAGAAAGAGTAAAACACACAACCCCAGGGCATTTGAACTGCTGTCTATGCTCCGTCGAGTATGAACTGTAAACTAGAGCTCAGTTCACTCTTTATTTAGAGTGATAGGCAGTGTAGCATGGTAATACAATCCAGAACAATTTGCCACAACATGAATTAAGACCATCAACACTGTTAACAACCGTAGAAAAGCTGCACTGATATCATTTTGCATTGGGAAAACTCATATCTGAAGGGATTTGGTTTGACAACATGTGTGCAAAAACACAATTAGATGTTACTGTTAGTTCTGTTAGTTACTGTGCATTAGCACTTTAAACTAATTATTGAGTAAATGTTATTAAGAACAGGTCCAACACATAATAAAATGTATGGAAAATGAACCATGCAGTAAAATGCATAGCACAAAATTATTGGTCAAATAATCAATTTTAATTAAAGAGAACAATGTATTATTAATAAGTTTAAACACTGAGTGGAATATAAGTTCATTTATAATCAACATTTTTAATTTCATCAGCCATATTGGATTCACTTTTTTATTGAACTCATCAAATTTTGTATACTGTGAAGGACACGTGATGCTGTTTTTAGATCATCCTTCAGCATCGTACTCATGCTCTTAAGAAAAAGAAGTACACTTTAACTGTCACAGTTGTCTTTGCAAGGAGAATGCAGGAGACACGGAATAATCCTTAATAGTCTTTAATAGTTGAAAACGCAGGAAAATTTCCAAACTAGACAATCACAAATACATAGAAACAATGAATGAACACGTAGACCTGACAAACAAGAAATGAACATACAGGAACTTAAGTGCACAGGATAATTAGGAACACAGGTGCAAGGGATTAATCAATGAAACTAAACAAGGACAGGAAGGTGACCAAATAAGGAAACACAGGAAGAACTAAGGGCAAAACAAGACCGTGACATTAACATACTTTGAAACAGATTATTTATTATGGAAATAATGAAAGAATATGCTTGAGTTGAAGTGTAAATTGAAAGTAATGTTTTGGACATTTTTGCATGTTAATTGCAATTAAATGAAAATGTATTAAAATTTTACATTTATAATACATGGAATCAGCTGAACTTAAGAGTGCATGGCTGGGTTAGTCTTAGCCTCAGACATCATGCCCGCAGAACGAAAGAAGAAAGCCGTCGTGTTTACAAATGTGATGATAAACGCTTATCAGGGTCAACTAAACGCTGGATTTTCAAAAATGAAATATTTAACGTTCGCGGTATAGAATCTTTGAGATACATTCGAGAGTTTGTTATTGTGGCGACATTTCCACACCCCGAAATGTGACGCTAAACAAAACGAACTATGATTGATTGTTTGACATGTCGGTCAAACGGCCGCATGGGCGGGCCTTGGCCAATGAAAGTGGACATCTATTCCAGACCTTCAGTCATCAGTCTGAAGGTCTGGCTACACGAGGCTATGGCTGGGTTGACAATATCAATTTCTCCATTTGAATTTATCTTTATTTGAAATGATACCACTTTTTACATTCCAAAATTGACCTTTTGATACATAAACAAAACTTCACTAAACATTATTTTTGGTGCACTTCCCATTCAATAATCACAATATGCTTTGTGCTTTGTCACTTTTGATGTGAAACAAAGATCAAATTCAGTTCGTTTTATCACAAAATTCGAACAGTAAATGTTATTTTGATGCTCTTTAATGTGTTGAGAGAGATCGCTGTAGCACCTCAGTTCAAGCGGCATGTGAACTGATCAAACTCTGTTGAAATCAATTGTGGGCCCTATCTCCTACAGAGGTGCTGCTGACATGAAGAGCACTATCTGTAATGTGTTTTTAAGCAGTGTGTTGAAATGTGATGCTGCCTATGTAGGATGTAGACAGCAAGACAGCTTCTCTAAGGGCAGATATACAGTGTCTCATATGATTTATGGTAAAGGCCTACACAGCCTAAAATGCCCTTAGCGCTGAACCGAGTAACAACTGACCTGATATGCACATACATACCATCTGGCTAATTCTCTTCATGTGTCTTTATTAGTTATTCCCAGCATTTTATAAAGGTCAAGTTCTTTGATGCTGTTCCTCCAATAACTCTGGAAAGGGTTTGTCTTCTAAATGATTTTCACCTGTTCTCCAGATGTCTTCGTATGCATCCTCCCCCAACACAGACACAAACTGAATCCTCAAACACTCATGATACACAATAGACATGATGAAATTAGATGTTTCTACCATCATGTTATAGAAGCATTGCGACCAGAAAAAAGAACAAAAAAACATTCGCCTCTCCACCATAATGACTTTAACCAGGGCATTGTAGGCAAGCGCAGTTAAGAGACAGCCATAATGACATGCTGTATGAGGTGAGATTTGATTTGGTCTGATAGCAGGCTCACAGCTGATGTGACCCAGCTGGGACAGAACAGCATAGCTGTCACATTGAGGAGGTTTTCACAGTCAAACTAATGAATGGTTTGGACAGAACAGGGAGACTGGATGCTTGATTGCTACGCTGATTGAATTTGACACCTCTGATGCCTAGTTAATAATTGTAGAGGTTTAATTCCATGTGACTTCAGATATATACAGTATACAACTCTCCAAGTAAAACATGCATTTCTGTGTTTATATAATATAGTTTTACATGCATGTCACTGCTATAAATTGTTGAGAAAGCAGTACTGTAACTTACGCTGCGTTTGATCTTATTTTGATATGTATTTATGTAACCTAATGTTTATTAATGGATTGCAAGAAACATAATGAAAAATTATAATACAATTATAATAATAAAAATAAATGAATAATAAAAAAAGCAGAGTTGAAAACAACCCAGTTTGGGTCATTTTGATCACCCTGGGTTAAAAAAGGGATGAACCCTATATGTGACCCCGGAGCACAAAACCAGTCTTAAGTCGCTGGGGTATATTTGTAGCAATAGCCAGAAATACATTGTATGGGTCAAATTTTTTCTTTTATGCCAAAAATCATTAGGATATTAAGTAAAAATCATGTTCCATGAAGATATTTTGTAAATTTCCGACAGTAAATATATCAAAACTTATTTTTTGATTAGTAGTATGCATTGCTAAGGACTTCATTTGAACAACTTTAAAGGCGATTTTCTCAATATTTTGTTGAGAAAAGGGTCACATATATACAAATTTAGAGAAACTAAGATGACTAAATATTAAATATTATTGTTGTCTTAAGGTTTAATTTTAAAGGGGTCATATGATGCGATTTCAAGTTTTCCTTTCTCTTTGGGGTGTTACAAGCTGTTTGTGCATAGATAAGATCCCAGAAGTTGCAAAGATTAAAGACTGAAAACCAAAGAGATGTTCTTTATCAAAGTTAAGACTGTGCCACGCTCCCCTAAAACAGCTCGTTCAAACACGCCCCACATCTCTACGTCACGATGTGGGATTTTCATAACACCGAACCCAAACATATACGCAGTGAAAGAGGGCAGAGCTATTATTCTGGCTGTAGTATTGCTGCTGCCGCCGGCGCCATGTCCTGGAGACGCTGTTTCCTTGTGAAAGAGAAACTACTTTGTTTGGGCTTCCAAAAGAGGACACAACTAGAAATCAGTGGTTAAGCTGTATTTTCAACACTGTTCCAGAACAGTTCAACACAAATATTAGAGTTTGTGCAGCGCATTTTACAGAGGACTGTTTCCTAAACCTGGAAGAGTAGCCTACAATGCTGGCTCACACAAAGACTGTTTCTATAAAGTGGGGCAATACTAACTTTGCAAGAACAGTCTGGTGCTTCTGGCTCATAAGTACATTTCTGCCACTGACGATTCAAATGTGAGTTTTGAGCAGTGTAGAGTAGAGCTTGTTGTTTGTGTTTCTCCGATCACAAATGCAGACATGGTAATATTTATGCGGCGCTATGCAACGCAACGCGTAAAAAGACAGTATAAGTCATTATAATCAGTAATTATGTCCACACTGGATGCAACAAATGCCTCGTTTGTAATGGGTTTTATTGTTTTTGTGTCGTCACGCCGGGACACGGGATCACAATACGGTGAGGGGCGTAACATTTCCGTCTCACGCTTGAGGTATTCGGCCAATCACAATCAGAGCACACCTCGCTTCTCAGAACGATGAGCTTTGTAAAAATCGGCACGTTTCAGAAAGGCGGAGCATAGAGGAGCAACAATAATGTACAGTATGTGGAAAATGTTTTTTGAACCTTAAACCGCATAGACAGATTGCATTACATCAAATACACAAAATAATGTTCTTTTTAGCAACATCATATGACCCCTTTAAATGGGGGAAAAAACCCAAAACAAAACATTTTTGCAGATCATTTTGGCTCAAAAACTGGGGTGCTTAAGTTCAGATCAGTGAGGCTTAAGATCAGTCAGCTCCAAAAATAAATTGAATAAACTAAAAATAAATTGATTGAATCCAAGATTTGATAATAATATAGCACAATGAGAAATTTATAAGCAATTATGTGTAGGCTGGGAACACCCCAAGTATAAAATGATGGGGGGAAAATCCCCCAAAAAGTACAAAAATAACCTTTTATTTGATTTTATTTATTGATTTATTGATTTGTTTGTTTGTTTGGGGGGAGTTGTTATACCCTGTGTGTCAGTAAGTTTAAATCCAATGCAATAACATTAACATTAACCAGCACTTTCTGGAAAAAGACAATCCTCTCCAGGTCAAAATGACCAGAGGGTTTTTAATGCAATGCAAATCGCTTTGGTTATTAATGCTAAATGCATGAATGCAGATGTGTGTCTGGTTGCACTGGAGGAAAACAGATCTGCTGTGCTGGTTTAATTGTGTCACATGACTATCAGTCGTGTGTGTGTGTGTGTGTGTGTGTGTGAGAGAGAGAGAGAGCCGACCCCAGGCCTTCAGTAGTAACGGTGCGGGCGTTCTCCTCCAGAGAGCAGAGGAAGCTGCAGTGATCTGGACTGGGATCAGGTCTGTGGTGGTATACTGTGAGACCGATCAGCGTCAGGAACACGAGGAGAAACACCAGGGTAAGATCTGGATTCAGAGCATTCGTGTTTTAGAGCTCAGCACTCATGGTTCTGATGGACAGAGGCTGTGTGAAGCTGTAGAACTTGTGTGTTTTGGGACGCTTAGAAAGTATTTTAAATGTCCAGCTTTGTTTTAGTTTACACTGTACAAAAAAATGTCAGTGTATGTTTTACAAGAAAATGCAATTTCATTCTTTCTACTTAAAAAATTTCACATTTAAATCAGTGCCATTCCTTTGTAATAATTAGTGAAATTTTCTAGCAGTTTCTAAGTTAAAATTATTTCACAGTAAAAGTGTAGAAAATGTATCTGCGTTAGGATATTTGTGCATTTAAACTACCCAGATGTTCATGATTTGTTTTCTGAAACAGAGCATATTTTTCATATTTTGCACTTTATTTTCCCCCCAAACCTTTAAGATTTTTTAACCCTTATAATTAAAAAAGGATTTTCTTTATTAGTTTAGCAGAACATTATCTCTTCTTTTTCCTCACGCAACAACGGAAAGTGAAGGTGAATGCTGTCGAGCTAAAAAGAAATGCCACATATATAACAGTTGCATGAGGCTTTGTGTGACTAATAGACCCAAAGTTTAATTTTAAATTGAATTTTGGTGTAAAAATGTATAATGCTCTCCATTGCACCGCTAAAATCTCATTTGAGTCCAGATTTTTAGATATGATGCATGAAAATGTTGGAGATGGATGATGCTAAATATTGTTGGTTGTTTAGGGCATGTGAGATTTGAGAACTTTTTATTCATATTCAATGATTTCATGAGATTATATAATTTATAAAGTAATATGTCATTTGTAGTGCTTTTATGGGACTGGTTGTCTCACCCTCATCAGCTGTGTGAAGGTTTTGCTTTCTTGTTTTGTGTTTTTCAGTGTAAGAAAGTGCAAGTTTGAGACATTTTCCATTGGTTAACCTCTATATAACCTCTAGATGCTTATTTTAGCAGCAGCGCAAATGCTTGAATGTCTCAAAGATGAAAGGAGTTGAAGTGCACATGAAATTAATCAGATCTTGAGGCTTCACAGATGAGACAAAAATAGGCAAAAGTTATTCTCTGAATTAGTTTTTACAGTGTTGGAATGGTGCAAAAACATGAAACATTTTCTGTCTCTCTTTATCGTCCTCTGTAAGATTTTCTCACACAGTGTTTATTTTGTGTTTCTCCTCTAAACATCTCGAGCATGTGATTTCAGTATATTCAGTATATTTGTGTGTGTCAGTGGTTTAAAGAAACAGTTCATTCAAAAAATTCATTCTGTTCTCATTTACTTGCTCTCATGTCGTTCCAAACCTGTACACTCTTAAAAATATAGGTTCTTTATTGGCATCGATGGTTCCATGAAGAACCTTTCTATTCCAGAAATAGGTTCTTTATAGTGGACAAATGAGATTATTAAAATGTTCGTCGCACCAAGAAAAAAATGGTTCTTTTAAGAACTGATCACAGAAAAATTATTTTGGGAAACAAAATGATTAGTTGCTGGAACCTTTATTTTTAAGATTGCAACAATAAAAGTAGGCCGTGGACTTTAATTTAATTGTGTTTTTTTAAATGTGTTTTTACACAAAGATGTATGACTTTAGAAGATTTTAGGGAATATTTTACGTACTAGTTATATGTACTACACTGAAAAAAGTTTTTTCTTTTAAAAAAACTTTAAAAAAAAAGCTTTAATTTGAGGGTATTTA
>JAUZSZ010000123.1:5454527-5467098 GCA_034780575.1 Labeobarbus marequensis | reverse complement strand
CAATTTTGAAATGCTAATAACTTTTAAACCGTAAGCCACAAAATGAAAATTCTTTTTTCCTCTGAATCCTTGGCTCAAGCTGAGTCGAATCAAGTCCAAAATTCAAAAATCGCTAGGTTTAGTTTTTCGCTATCTTCAATTGTTCGTAAAACCTACTTTGTCGAACTCGTCCTAGACGGCACACAAAAATGGATCTGAGGTTATATATCCGCAAGTGTTTGACGGATTGAGACTAAACTTGGTGTCTCCTATAACAAGCATGACCTGAGGCTACATGCAGTGTTTTGGTGGCCTTCCACATAGTGGTCAGGAGAAATGAAAAATGCATGTTTTTGCTTATAACTTGTGAATGGTTTGGCCAAAAATCACAAAACTGGTCTCTTTAGATTTGGTGCATCATACCGAGTCAACCCATATCCAATTTTCCCAGGACAGCCATTTTGGGTGTCGGCCATGTTAAATTTTGTAGTAAAATGCTTTATTTTACGACATATTGTTACGAAACTTGGTATGGGTCATCAGCACGATGCCCTGAAGGAGCCTGAGAAGTTTCAATGCAGCGCCAACTAGTGGTAAAATCAAATATTCACATGCTTATAACTTTGAGTGTGGTTGACTTATTTTCACGAGAGTAACATTTTTAGACTCCTGAATCCTTGCCGAGTCCAGTGATACCAAACTTGCCAGATTTTGGCTAATGGTTTGAGCAATGTTGCATTTTAGCACTTAAAAAACTTTGCCAATATCTTAGAAACCATTACTCGACACAAAACCACTGTAGGAAATTCGAAAACTTATTGTCCCAGCTATATACTAATTCCCAAATGCCAAAATTTTGATAGTAAGTGGCACAAAAATGCAAACAAAATCGGCAGTTAGTCATTTTTCATCTACTCCATACATATATATCTATAACTCCAAAACAAAATCAGATGTTTTCACCAAATTTGACATAAATGTATGGGCACACTCTAAGCACACATAACAAATTTGGTGGGATTTTGCCTCTTGATGGCGCTATAATTGAACAAAACATGGACTTGGAATTGACTACAATAGAGTATTATGATATAAAATGTTATATTTTTCGAATGCATTGGTGTACCACTACAAAACTTTGTATGTACCATTGAGACCATGACCTGGAAGTACTCAAAAAAGTTTTGAGACAGTGCCACCTTGTGGCCAAAAGTTATAATGAAATTTCAAATAAATGCTAGTAGCTTTCTGTCAATTTTGCCTATTGCAATGAGACTTGTACTAATAGATTCCTTGGGTCATGCTGAGAACAGTGATAGCAATGTTGCCATAGTCACCCAAACTTCCTGTCTGCCATTTTGATTTTTGGGGGAAGTCGTGGCCTAATGGTTAGAGAGTCGGACTCTTAATCTAAAGGTGTGTTCATGGGTGTGTGTTCACGGTGTGTGTTCACAGTGTGTTTGTTCACACACGGTGTGTGTGTGCACTTTGGATGGTTTAAATGCAGAGCACAAATTCCGAGTATGGGTCACAATACTTGGCCCTATGTCACATCAATTTCACTTTATGATGTTTAATTAACAAAGTTCGGGAGGAGCACGTCAGATACTTAGCCTAATCAGACACAAGTGGCACGTAATCAAGTTCATTATTACACGGATATGAATACAGCCGTCATACCTCCATTCATTTGACGATTAATCAGCATCCTGCTTGTTTGTCTGACGTTGTTTCCTCGATGTCCCACCACGTTACTTCCTCGTCGGGAGACGAATCCGTCTCTCCCCCAGCGGCAACGCCTCAACCAGCCGGTTCCAGGATCACCGCTTCCCCGCACAGCAACGCAATTGAGCCCCAGGCTCCTCCTCGTGGGCGGCCTGCAACCCGTTCAGCCTCTCGCCTCTCAAAATGCCGAAGTTCTCATTCATCTCCTCCGGCGAGAACACCACCTGTTTCCCCAGCGTCATCATACCAGTCCACCAGGCCAACGATTCCGCTGATAGAAAAATGGACCGTGCCGAGCCTGAGGAAGGCGCTAAGCAACGCCAACATCCAGGCCCCACGCAAGTTTACCAAAGCCGAACTGTATGACTTATTCAAAAACCTTAAACCAACTAACCCACCACCTAAATCCACCCCAGCCCCAAAGAAGGGGAAAAAAACCCAGCAAATCTGTGACCACACCAAGGCGGACTCCTCCATTCTCCTCCAGCTCTGGGACCAGCTCATTAAACAGTGGCGCTAGACCGACAACAAGCCAAGACCACGTCCCCCATTTCGCCGCAGCTCCTCCTTCAGCAATGCCAAGGCCCATAACCCAAGTGGGCGCCTGGCCCCCTCCGCCGCCAATCTCGGCCTGGCAAGCCCACCTTCTTAAGTTCAGGGCCCACAGCACAAGCAAACGCTTGGCCGCAATGGCCGGCTCATTCAGCCCCACCGCCCACCTTTCCAAGTTCAGGGCCCGCGGCCCAAGCATGGCCAGGGCCACTCTGGCAACCACCCTCTGCTCCGCAGCCCTGTGGCTCAGGATTCACAGCCCAAACAAGCACTGAGCCTCCATGGCCTCCCCATTCAGCCCTGCAGCCCTCTCCTTCCTGCTCGGGAATCACAGCCCAGACTAACGCTTGGCCCCACGAGCTGCCAAATATAGTCCCATCTCCAGCCAACCCTCACTTGCAAGCAAAACCACAATACTCACTTTTCACCGCCACACCCATGCCGTCCCAGCGAACGCCATCGCCGCCGAACCACCACAAGTGACAAACAATGTCCGCACACAAATCTTAGCAGGTGCGGATGTCGATCTCTCGCTTCTCCTTTCCCTCCTGCCTACCGCTGAAACTCACCGACAGATAGATTGCGGGGACTTCTCAGTCACTTTAAAAAACCCCAACCCTAAGTCATCCCATATCCTCTCGTTTCCTGAGTTCTCCATAGCCTTCAGTCGTTTCACTGAGATCATATGCTCCATCTTCCCCCACAGAAGACAGAGCATTATCTTACTCCTTCACGTACCACACATTATTTTCCGCTAAAAGCGCCGTCCGAGTGGCGCAGTGGAATCAATGCCCCTACTGGGGTGCTTTCGACTTAGATCTCCACAGCAAGGTGTTCACAGGTTGCAAGAACATCTCATGCGTCATATGCAGGTCGGTCACTCACTCCACCACTGCATGCCCACGCATCAATCCCTCAACAACACCATGCTCAGAACCCACATCCTCGAAATCCACCAGCTACGTTCCAAGACCAGCAACCGTCACTCATCCAGATCAGGAACCAGCCGCACACGCAGCAGACACCAGACAGCCATGTTTCGCATTCAACACTCAAAGATGATTCAGGCAGCAATGTCGTTACCTCCACATCTGCAGCTTTTGCGGTGGAGCACATGCTCGGATTGTATGCTCGGTTTTCAAAGCTGTGAATAAAAAATCGAAAAATTACTTATCGACTCCTGTGAATATTTCTCGCCTGGCTATTGAGCTCTCCCACCATCCAGATAAAGAATTTTGCAACTATCTCTTGTCCGGCCTCAGCCACGGGTTTAATCCTGGCGTCCCTTTCCCAAACATTCATTTGTAACAACCTCCAATCCGCCCACACCGAGCCCGACGTAGTAAACAACCTCATCGCGAAAGAAGTCAAATCAGGCTTCATGATTGGGCCTTTCGATAAACCCCCCTTCAAAATATTTTGTGTCAGTCCTATCGGCGTAGCTACTAGAAAATTTTTTAATACAAAACGCCTAATCATCGACCTGTCATTGCCGCATAACTCCACTGTTCCAAGAATCAATAGCTTGATTCTTCTCGACGAATTTTCCCTTGGATACCATGACATAGAACAGGCAGTAGAACTTATCAAAATCGCAGGGTAAGGAGCTTGGCTCGCAAAACTAGACATTACTTCCACATTCAAAGTAATGCCCATCCATTTGGACGCATGGCATTCATTCGGCATTCGATGGCTGGGGAAATACTACTTTGCCATCCACCAAACCTTCGGGTGCAAAAGCAGCCCCAAAATTTTTGACATGCTTTCCGAAGCCGTCTGCTGGATTCTGTCAAACAATTACGGCATTCCCCACCTCATCCACCTCCTAGACGATTTCTTAGTAATTTCGCCTCCCGACGCCATCCCTACCGCCCACCTCCTCACAGTCCAAAAAGTTTTTCTGAGCTTGGGATTAACTTGGACTTAGCCAAATTTCAAGTCTCTCTGCCCAAAGAAAAGATCGATAGGATCATCCTCGTCTCCTCCTTCCTTATCGACAGCTCCCGCTGTTCCAAACGCGAACTCCTGTCTCTTCTCGGGCATTTAAACTTTGCCATACGCATCATTCCCCAAGGTCGGCCTTTTATCTCGCATCTCCTCTTACTCGCTTCCTCAGTCCAGACACTCGAGGACCACATTTCCCTATCTCAAGAATGCTGAGACGAACAGAGGTTATGGATAACATTCCTCAAGCAATGGAATGGTCTTTCTTTCATCCACAAAAACCTTATTTCGTCTCCCATCGATAGCAATCTATTTACAGACGCAGCCCCCTCAATTGGTTTCGGAGGTTTTTAACAAGGCCGCTGGTTCGCGTCCCCATGGCCCACCCAGCTGCAGGGTTCGCCACAGTCCTCAGATCTTTTCGAGCTTTACCCCCTCGTGGTAGCAGCTTTCCTACGGGGAAACGAATGGACCTCAAAATGTATTCTAGTGCACTGCGACAACGAAGCGGTCGTCCAGTGTGTCAATAAAGGCCGTTCCCATTCCCCCGCCCTCACGCCATTCCTAAGACACTTAATATGGATCTCAGCATGCGACCAATTTATAATAGTTGCTAAACATGTCGCAGGTTCAGAAAATAGAATCGCTGACTGTCTGTCTCGCTTTCTGTTTCAGAAATTCAGGACGCTGGCACCAGAGGCGGACCAACTCCAGTACCTCACTATTCAGAACTAATATTTCCATAACCCACCCTTTAAAACCCCATCTCGATGAATCACTCAATACCATCCTCCAGGCGGTATCTCCCAGGACCCTCCAGTCATACGTGACAGCATGGAGATGTTTCAAAAGTCGTTCCACCTATCCTACAACATACTTTTTCCTGATTTTTCTCTACTTTCAATAACTTCTTTCATCTCTTTTCTCAACAGCATCAAAGGCCTCCAAATCAGCTCCATCAGAGGTTACCTAAGCGGCATCCAATTTTTTCATAAACTCATGTATGCGATACTGGGGGGGCTGAAAATGATTCGTTCTCCCTCACCCGAACGAATCATTTCTCAAACCTCCATGTTGATCAAAGGAATCCAATGATCTCGGCCCACTCGTCCCGATTCCAGACTACCCATAACTTTAGACATCCTCACCAGATGTATACACTCCCTCCGCACCAACTATCAGCCCCCCCAGTACCGCACGCACACTCGACATCATGTTCATTTGAGCATTTTTCGGGTTCCTGAGATGTTCAGAGCTCACCACCACTAAATTCGATCCAGACATCAATCCCACCATCTCAGACTTAACAGTTCTCAATAGAAAAACCATTGCATTTCTGATCAAACAAAGCAAGACAGACCAAGCAAAGAAAGGTCATTTCATCTATATTTTCAAACTCCCTTCTCCTATTCAACCCTACCAGGCCGTCCTTGAGCATCTCCACCTCAGAAATTCTCAGGCCAAATCTCCCCGCAAACCCCTATTCGTAGACGACGCCAAAAAACCTGTCAGTCGCTTCTGGTTCCAAAAACATTTCAAATCAGTCTTGCAATCATCAGGCATCCCACCAAAAAAAAAATTCCAGCCACTCCTTTCACATCGGGGCAGCAACATCGGCAGCCCCAAAAGGCCTCTCCAAACAGCAAATCCAAACTCAAGGCAGATGGTCTTCAGAAGCTTTCCAAAGTTACATTAGAACGAATCAGTTCCACATTAAAACAGCCCACCAAACTCTCATTGGATGAAGAAAAAAAAAAAAAAACCCGGTGTGAGCCTTCCAACTGTCAAAGCTTACCTTTTCGAGCCTCCATCTCCCGTGGGACGATGGCCAGAGCCTCCCAGCCGGACAACTTACCTTTTTCATCCTGCGGCCAGAGAGCCTTACCCATCCTAGCAAGAGCCTCCCGGCCACCCAACTATACCTTTCCATCTTTACCTGTCCGATACGCGAGTCCCAATCTCCCAACGGATGCTGGCGAACACATTCCCGGCCAGACAAAATTACCTTTTCAAGTCTCAAGCTTGGTGATGCTTACCCGTCTGACACAGTAGTACTGTGCTCCCCTCAGATGTCGGAGAGAGCCTCCCAGCTAGACAACTTACCTTCTCCATCCTGCGGCCAGCGAACTTACCCATACAGGCTGCGAGTACCCATCTCCAGTCGGTGGACGGTGAGGCCTCCCGACCACTAAACTTTACCTTTCCGTCTAGCCAGTTCGACTCAGTGAGCCCTGATATCCTGACGAACGCCGGCGAGAGCCCTCCCGACAGACAACCTTACCTTTTCAAGTCCCTCGCTTGGCAAGGCTTACCCATCCGACACTGCGAGTATTGAGCTACTGTCGGACGTTGGCGAGAGACCACAGCCTGGCAAACTTACATTTCCTGTCCGCCCGCGCCACAACATCGAACCCCTGTCGAACACTACATACCCGGTCGGTCAAGCAAACTTAGCTTTCAGTCCACTACCGGTGAGGCTGAACCATCCGACCTGCGAGTATTGATCACCCGTCGGATGACTCAGAAGCCTCCCGGCTGGACAACCTCACCTTTTCCTGCTATGTCAGCGAGGCTAACCCATCAAACAGGTGGGCACGCCCACCAGTTGGATGACGGTAAAACTTCCCGACCAAACTTTACCTTTCTGTCTTTACGTGTCCGACACAGCGAGTCTTGATCTCCTGTCGGACGCCGGTGAGAGCACTCCCGGCCAGACAACCTTACCTTTTCAAGTCCCACGCTTGGCGATGCTTACCCGTCCAACACAGCGAGTATTGTGCTCCTGTCGGGCGTCGGCGAGAGCCTCCCAGCCAGACCTTATCGTTTTCATCCTATGGACAGCGAGACTTACCCATTCGACTTGGGGAGTATTGGGATCTCGTAGAGTGTCGGTGACAGTCTTGGCCTCCCATCTAATTTTCCGTCCAACAGGCGGCGAGGCCCAACCACCTGCCGCTACGGGTCTCGTCCGCCTGCCGAACACTGCCCAACTATCACTTCTATCCTCACATCTTTTCCCCCCACCTGGCAAGGCTTACCCGTTCGATGTCCTGAGTCTCCATCTCCCATCGGAGTCTGCGAGAGCCAAACCAGTTCCGGGTTTTCTCTTCTCCCTACCCGCCCGGCGAGGACCATCCGTCTGGCACCGTAGCATTGGTCTCGTGTCGGACGTCGACGCTAGTTCTCCCGGCTGGGCTCCTATACTTGCCACCCACAAGCAAGCTCATCCATTCGATGCCGTGAGTCTTGATCTCCCATCGGATGTCGCGAGAGCATCCTTGTCGGATGGCCCAAACTCTTTTTACCTGCCAAGCCAATAGGACCTATTCGTCCGATGCCGGAGTATTGTGCTCTAGTCGGAGGCTTCATGGGTCCTCTTGGCCGAATAAACGCCCTCTGTCATCTGATTAGCAGGGGTTGATGGCCAGTAGGGCCCGTACGCCAACTCCGTGATCTATCCCACTGCAGGCAACTCGGGTCCTCCTGGTCAGGGCCTCAATCACGCTGCTCCTCCAATCAGCGGGCAAGGCTCACCCGTCCCAACGCGATGAGCAACCGTTGAGCTTCGGTTTGAGCCCTCCCCGACCGGTCGCCCTAAACCACACAGTTCACACCAGCGGCCGGTGGGGCCTACCCATGCATGCTAAACCGCTCCCTCAGAGCACGTAGGCTCCCCCGGCCCATCATCCAGGCGGCGACTCCATACCAGCTCCCGCCAGATCTCTAGTGCGTATTTTGGGGGGGATCTCAGTCTGGCGGCTGTCCAACATTCAACTGCTTTTGGGGGGTACTCTGGGTATGGGCAATTCCTGAGCTCAGAGCCCTTCCCCAGGACAGCACGCCAACAACGTTTTACTATACTCGACAAATACGCATTACTTACTAAATTTATGTAATTGTGAACTCGTGAAATTACATGTGTCCTAATGCTTCTGTTTTCTCAGTTTAAAGGGATAGAACACTCAAAAATTTGAGCTATTTTAAACTGTTTGATCACATTCTAGGGTTACTGTTAAGCATAAAAAAACCTTAAGCAACATTGATAGGAACACTGAGATAAAAAACAAAAAAATTCAACCATTACCGCATTTCAAAATTGTTAATTTTTGTAAAATATAACATCAAATATTTATATTAATGCTACGAGTATTACAACATCATTGTACATATTTTGTAACATTTGAATTTTTTATTTAGTTCAATATTTTGTCATTGAAGCATTTTATTGTAATTTTCACTAGCAACTGAAATTGGATTTATATTGTATACCTAAGTTCACTGTTATCCCACCGGTCACTATTTTGACCGTCAACAGATTTACTCATTCTATGATCACACTCAAATAAACTGAATATATGTGAATGCATACATTAATACTAGACACCTTAAAGATAATGTGTACCAAAAATCGTTGTCATCTTTATTAACATACTTTACTAGCCTTTCGTTTTGGACCTTTGATGCAGCCATCATCATCTCAAGGTGCAAACAGGAAGTAAACTGCTCTGGTCATGTGACAATTTTCACTAATCATGTGAAACTGCACATATTGAGACCCTTTATTTTGTCCATATTTGCAGGAAGTGCACTAAAACATCAGTCAGTAAGGTTTTTAGAGCTTTATAAATTAAAACCTATTTTACAGTTACTATTGTGACCGGTGGGATTAAACAGGTTAAATTTGCGATTCAGATTAGTGTGATTTGTTAGCGAGTCATTCAGTGGTGCATTTCACAAAAGCATTGTTAGCTAACTATGGTCGGTAGTTACACTGGACTCTATTGGTAATGACGGAACTTGCGACAATAGTTGATTTTGGTAAACGCATTTCAGATCAACTGATTCATTGAAAGGATTCATTGAAGTGCTTGTTCTCTTGTACTTCAATGAAGAGAACAGATGTCAAGATTTTCAGTGAATAACAGCTTAACTTTGGTCTGTTCCACACAATTATATATAGTAATATATAGACCCATAATGCAGCACGCAAGTTACATGGGTTAATTTTATCGCACATATTGGTGGTTTTTGCGTTATTTTTGAGGCTTGACATTGTGACACCATTTTCATTGCATGGAAAAACACATTGGGCAGTCTTTAAACTTCTTTAAAATCAAATTACACAAGAGCAAGTAAACACAATATCATTTTTGAGTGAACTACTGCATTCCTTTAAGACACTTGAACTAGAGTCAATATTGCTGCCCAAATGGGTTTAACAGGCTTGTTTTTGTTGGTGTCCACAAAACAGGAGACTGATGAAGTTTGTTCTCCTTTGAGAGAGGTGAATGTGGACACTCAGCAGGAAGCCAGGACACACTGACTCACCAAACCTGGAAACATGGCCACTTCCTCTTAAAACCTCATTATTTTAAATGGGAATTAAATACTAAACCACTTGTGTGGTGCTTCCTTTATGCCCAAACATTTGGAACTGTTTACCGCTTAAAGTGAAAGAAGCTCCTAGCATTTATATTTTTCAAAAGAATATTAATTGCTAATATGTTCAGTATAAATGTACTTGATATTCTTAACTTCTTAGGCTGTTTATGAATATAATTTATATTGATATTGTGTGAAATAGTATTGGCAATGTATGATTGCTTGTTTAATGTTCAACAAGCTTTAAATTCCAGTTCAGTTCTGGACTTTTTATTGATGTAGCCAACAAGAACAAGAATTGAAATTCAAATTTGATGAAGTATACTGAATTTAAATTCAAAAGGAATATGTGTAACCCCACTATGTTTGCAAAAACATTTCCCCGGATGCCATCACCGGTTGAATTTTTCACTTGCATTTTATTTAAACCCGCTGACTTTAAAAGTGAAAAGCAGCAAATTCTCAAACTGTCTTTCTGTCTGAGTAGAGTTGCCTCTATTTCTGTGTAGTGCAAGTACATGACCAGGTCAGCATCTGTCCAAGTTAGCTGATTAATGAATGTAGAAACAGCACGGGAATATGAATCATACACCATACCCCCTACTATCATGATGGTTTGTTGATGAATCTGGTTTGGTAAACCCTGATCCTGTAGCCTTGAATTCACCCATGGGATGTTTATGATATTTGTGCTGAAAACATAACTCTATAACAGCCCAAAGCACTAGGTCAGAGGCAACTAGAAGAGAGGGTGTGCATGTTATCCTCCGCCTCGAGCGGGGATGTGTGGGACTACACATTTTCATAAGTTTAGGTTGTTTGAATGATTTGTTGATCATAGCCATGTTCACTAAATGCTGATCAAATGTGTTTTTCGGAGGATGTGCAATGTGGAGCACAACAGAATGCATTTCATTTCATTTAACCTTTATTTAACCAGGCAAGTTAATTAAGAACAAGTTCTTATTTTCAATAACAGCCTGGCAGGAGAACTGATATCTCCTGAGCTACATAAATCTTGTATTACAATATATAAACATAAAATAATGCAATTTATAAAAAGTTTAATTCTATTTTGAACCTGAGAGTGTCTTCAAAATGCAGCGCACATGTATAAAACATGGGAAAACAGCATGAGACATGACACGTCGGACAAAGACGTCCATCTGCATCTGCATACAGGGACCAGCATTTAACAGCAGGGACTGAATCCAAGAACACTCAGCCAAGGTTACTGACAACTTAGACCAAATATTTATAACCTTCTATTGTGTAATACAAGCTCAGTCCACTCAAAAATGAAGATCTGCGGATTATGATAATGACAGAAATTTCTGACAGTAATTTTGGTGAATTTGTTATGAAAACATTACACTAAATCACACACTGACACCATGTTAAAATCCTCACAGAGAAACTAGAAAAGTTTAAAGCACTGCTACTACAAATATTGAGAATAAAGCTAGTCAGCTTTATGAGATGTGGAAGATCTAGCAGACCATCTTGACTGGTGGCCAGAGATTAGTCTGTTGCTTTCATCAGAAGATACAGTTAAATATTTTGTTTAAACTCAAAGCTTTAATACATTTTTGGAATAACTGAATGTTACAGTTGATATATGCACAAATGCACATATCATGTGTGACTGGACATCATTCTCTCTCTCTTTTTTTAAATAAAAGCTTGATAAGCTTAAAACAATGTGTGACGTCAAAATCACTACCATTGTGAGTACTGGAACTGTCTACACTGGAGGCCTTCTACATCACAGTTTGCAGAGTACAGCTTAATATAAAATAATCGCTGCAAGATTTCTCTTCCAACCAAAGATAGAAAAGTTTAGTCTTGTGAAAAAGAAGTGCACTTAATTGCATTAAATGTGTTCTTGTAGTGTACTTCAAATGTTATAAAAAAAAAAAACATTAAAGTATATGTTAGTTTAGCATAAATGCTTGTCAGTACATTCAGAAGTAACTTTAAGCATATTTCAAAGTCAATAGACCTAACTATGGAATTATATATAAAGATGTACTTAAATCCTACTTAAGTGAATCCTACTTAAATCCTACATTCAAGTGTTGAGATGGCGCCGCTCATGGCAGCCTCCGTGTCATTGTCCGCAGTTTTTTTTAATGTTTTTGTTAGTTTCTCCTGTCTTTAGTGATATCCGTGCAATCAGTTTCACCAGAGATGAATTGCTGGACACCCGATATTTCACCAGTTTTCAATTCTTCAGATGTTTTGCTGGACATAGTAGTCGGCAGCGCTGATCAAACGCAGGACACGCAGATGGGGAAGCGAGCCACCAACAAGCTACCCAACAAAACGGACGGACTCCTTCTGCTCTCCCGGACAAATAAGGATTTCTCAAACTCTGCTGCTCTGTGTTTCACGGAAACCTGGCTGAACGACTCCATTCCCAACAGCGCGCTTCATTTGCCGAGCTTTTAGCTGTTTACAGCAGATCGCGACGCAGAATCAACGGGGAAATCGCGTGGCGGAGGGACATGCTTTTACATCAATGGTGGTGTACAGATGTAACAGTGTTAAAGAAGATGTGTTGTTTAGAACTGTAGGCCTTTCTACTCACCGCAGGAGTTCTGCTCGCTCATTCTCGTGAGTGTTTACATTCCTCCGCAAGCGCACATGAGCCTGGCTTTACAGAAACTAGCTGATCAGATCACAGACACTGAACAACAACACTCAGACTCTGTTTTAATCATTCTCGGGGACTTTAATAAGGCAAATCTCTCCCGTGAACTGTCAAAATACAGACAGCAAGTTACATGTCCCACCAGAGAAAGTAATATATTGGATCACTGTTACACCACAACAAAGAAAGCATATCACTCTGTTCCACGGGCAGCTTTGGGGCTCTCTGATCACTGCCCGGTTCATCTTATACCAACCTACACACAAAAACTTAAATCTGCTAAACCTGTAGTAAAGACTATAAAGAGATGGAGCAACGAGACAGAGCGGGTTTTAC
>JAUZSZ010000123.1:5396648-5407559 GCA_034780575.1 Labeobarbus marequensis | reverse complement strand
AGTCTGCAGTTAAAGCACATCTTGTTCGTTTCATTTGAAATCCATTGTGGTGGTGTATAGAGCCAAAAATGTTAGAAGTGTGTCGATGTCCGAATATTTATGGACCTGACTGTATTCATGAGATCAAATATAAATTAGGTATCATTCATAACGCATGTGAACCTGTAATATTAGAAGTCTGTAAATATTATTGTGGTAGTTTAAATGTTTATCACAGGGATTCCAGTGTAAGACATTTACAGTTAAAGGTTTGTGCAACCTCTGTGTGAGACATACTTCAACCTTATATAAAGATATATTATTATTTTTAAAACTCAGTCAGTATTTGAGAAACAGGTTTGATTTTGAAAATAATGTTCCTTTTATGTAGTCCATCTTTGACATTATGCACCTATTTTATACTTTTATGCTATTCGTTTATACTGATGAGATGCAAAGTTTTTGTTTTTTTTTTCCTTGGTGAAACAAATATAAATCTTGCTTTGCTTCCCAACACACTTCTCTTTCAGTAGACAAATAAGTTGTCAACTTATTTGAACACTTGAAAAGCACAATATATATATATATATTTTTAGCATCATTCAACACAATTAACCTTCACAGGACTCCCTCACCCAGACTCTCAGACAATATAATAATAGAAACAATAGGAACATTTTTTTTATGTTTTGTTCAAACTTTAGAGCCCTTTCATGGACGCCTGATTGAAAACCTGATCTCACTCTAAGAGTTATAATTGCCCGCATAAAACACTTCATTGGACACACTTTACAATAAGGTTTAATTTGTTAGCTAACTTGAACTAACAAAATACTTCTAAAACATTCATTAATCTTGGTTATAGTCAATTTCAAGCTTTATTAATAAATTATTGAAATCAAATGCTGTGTCTGATATTATTTAAGGGACGTGAGCTAACATGAACTACCAGTGAACTAACAATACTACAGATAAATTCTGTAATAAATGTATTGTTCATTGTTAATTAACGTTAACAAATGAGACCTTATTGTTAAGTGTTACCTTAATTTCCAAGTTGATACAGAAATGAGCATGAATCAACAATCATTAAGAGTCACATCCTTCCTTTTAGTAGGTACAAACTGGTCAAACCTGTACAAAACGAATTGGAAGATGTATGAGGAAATAGCCAACTGGACCTAGTAGGCTAAGGATTTAATACAGTTAAAATGCTTTCGTAAACCTATACCTATTTTTGTAATATCTATAAAGCTGTATAACTCACACGCAATGGGAATTATGTATAATTCCTCACCTTCTGAAGTCCTGAGTCAAGCCCATCGCATTGGAGCATCATTATTACGCAGACTCTGGCTGACCAATCAGCGCTCTCCGCCTCCGTGCCGATACTCTCAAGATCCGCAGCATTGAGCAGCAGACGCGCTGAAAGACAGAGCGAGCGCAAAGCGACAAGACCTCCTCATACCGCCAGATAACATTCACAACGTTATGACACAACAAAAAACAAAGCAATAGCGGAAATAAGACGAGGAAAAGAAGGAAACGTCTGCTGCAATTTAACCAGGGATTGCCATTGGATCACTTTATGCACATGTAACGTCCTGCTCTTGATGATAAGCATACGCGCAGAAGCCGTTCTCTGGCCCTATCTATAGTCGTGCGTGCAGAGTGGAGGTTGCGCTTGGAAGTGTGCGAAACTTTTTTTTTTTTTTTTTTTGTAATTTTGTTTTGCCTGTGACGTTTTGGAATTCGACGTATTAAACGTCTACTTTCCGTTATACTGTGGATTTTGAACGCGAAAAAGGAGGACCAATATAGTGTGGATTGTCCCCGGTTTCTTTTCTTTATTAGCCTACTCTTTTATTTTGCTATTAATTATATTATTCTATTTTCTGAAGTTCGCTTTCGTGGATTCGACGCAGGTGCCTCGGTCCTGAAGGGCAGAATGGAATTGTTACTTTGACCCACGATATCGCACGATTCATTCATATTCAGCAGCTTCGCTTTTAATTGTTTTGAGAGCCAAAGACTCGCCGCAACACACCACTGGAATTACAACCATGAACTTTGTTGTTTATTCGATACAATTATTTTTTGCGGCTCTCCTTCATCTGTCTGCTGTAAAGGTAAGGGCTGTGCAGTTTTGGTGGGTTTGAAATTATGGAAGGATAAAGCCATTAATTTTTTATGAATGTGTAAACGGAGGTCAGATTACACGGACGAGGACGAAATGCCCAGTGCCTTACACCCTTCACACACTACCAGAAGTTTCACGTGGAATTTCCATCTTAAAAGTTACTGCTTAAAAGAAAAGCTACTGTTATGTCAGGGATATTTAACTATCAGCACTAAAGTAACCCGACCAGTTCCCCTTCTCAGAAGTACAGGGGTTTAACATAAATCAGGCAATGGGTTTGGTTAATAAATGCAAATTACTTGCTGAAGCAGTTATGCGAGATATAAAACAGGCTGTAACGGGAGGCTAAACGGGCTCTGTTCAATCACTCTGACGAATACAGACACAACATTGACTTTCTGCATTTTATTAGAGATCGCGATACCTTAAGATACTTATAAGATACTTAAAATACTGCAACCAGCTGCTCTCTTGACGAGAATAATGACAAGGCATTACCTGAACGCCTTCGTTTCTTTGTCTCCCGCCTAATTAATTCATTTACTTGAATCGTGATTTGGCAACGCACCTATGTTTGAGGTCGTGAAACATATTTGTATGAGGTGAACTGCCGTCGTTTGTTTGTTGGTTGCTTTGTCGTTATTGTCCCAATGTTGGGTGCAAAATATGAAAAATGCCTGCTTAGATATGTAGCAGATGGTGTGTGAGGCAAACCGGCGAGATTCTCACGCAACACCGAGAGCTGTTGCGCCAGTGCACGCCACCTGCAGTAACGCGACCAACCAGCGACCGATCACGCGCTCTCTCGCCAGCGAGACTAATCTGTAGGCGGGGAAAAAGAGTAGTCTGAGTTGAGGCAGGGAAATCATTGGCTGTCTGCAGCCGCTTTGAATGACAAACGAACTCCCTTAGTAAGATTTTGAAAAAAATTTGAAAAAAAGATTACAACAGATTTTATATCCTGAAAAATAAATAAATAAATAAATAAAAATCTGAGACTACTTTCTGAAAGCATTCAAACTCCCTTACTAGATTTCGAAAGTCTTTCTGGTTTTTGAGGGTCCGGGGCACACTAGAGGGCCTCAGCAAACTTCCAAAAGGACCATAGAATGACTTAAAATTAAGTCTTAGTTAAAATTCAAAAAGGGTACAGTTTGGGTATATTTGCAATTACAGGGCTTCTGTTTCATGGTTAAGGTACTAATATGTGCTCTATAGGGGTAGATAAGGTACACAAAACAATATATACCCATGTTAAAGGTACAGCAGGTGTAGCTTTGAAGAAACTGCCCCAGTGACAAGCCCTATAAAGGTTTCATTTTTATATTTCCTCTGACATTGCCCATAAATTGACATCATATTTCTTGCTTTGTTATTTGTACCATCAACAGCTGTTGATTTTACTGAAGGACATAATGGTTCTCGAAACTAATGGAATCATGAAATCAACTGATTTTTATTATCTATTGAGACTGCGAGTTTATGTTAACCAGAAACTTAGGAAACAAGCCGCTTTTTCGTCATTACAGCAGTACCAGGGGAAATATTTTAGCCTAAATATTTGCGGATCTAAATATTTTCTTGGCCATTGGGAGTCAAAAAGGCTGAGAACGACTACTTTAAACTCCTTTACTAAGAGTATAACATCCTGACTTATATATTAAGCATCTAATTCTAGATTCTGACCATGTGTAGAGTAAATAAAATGCTTTTGGTTGGGTAAAACTCAATGAAATGTTCCCTTTCGAGAGTTTCCCAAGCAGTACTATTGGTTTCTTTCAGTGGTGTATAACATAGGTGAGATTGAACTTGTTTTATGTGTTCTGTGACTTACAATTCTCACCTTTCTGTCCCAACAGGCTGCCCACATACCCAAAGAAGGGATGAAGAGCAAAAATGAGGGTAAGTCTCTTTGTATGTGCAGTGTTTATAAATGTTGAAGTGTGTATGATATGAAAAATATTTTGGAAATGAGCAAAGAGTCCAGCACCACCTGGAGGAGGTACATGTAATGACATTCTCAAGGCAAAGATTACACTGCCAATGGTTGTATCCCAGTTCTGAGGCAGGTGATAGTCCGCCCAGTTCTGTATGTTTGCTGTTCTCTTTTGTTATGCAACACTTTTTCTCCTTAATCAGTTTAATATCACTTACATAAATACTTGCTTGGACACTCAAGATTAGGAGTCAGGGTATATTTCCCACCCTCAACGTCAAAGTGAATAATTTATTCTACCCGCAAGCAGCCTTGTGCAGAGTCATTGACCATGGCTGTGTTTGTTTATTAACAAAAATCGCATGATTTATTCCTCAAGGTCACAATTATTTGTTAGCAGTGGACCTGGTTGTTTGCATAGAGTCCCTGTTATGTTTCTGGGGGAATGTGTATTGTTATTTTTAAGTCATTCCCAATCTGCTTCCGTTCATAAACACTTTCCCACAATGTAGAGCTCTTATGCTAGATGGTTTTGCTTTGCATTAAATGAACATATTGAATCTTGGTTAGTAGTAGTCGGTTTATATTTGACTTTGCACTTTGCTAAATAAAGATATGAGATACAAACTTCAAGGCCATAAACAAAGAAGTGCCACTGGGTGAAATGTGCTGGTACCACCAACTGATTACTTGCAGTTACTGACTTTATCATGATCAGCATCATGAATACAGTTGTTTTTGGTTTTCTTGCATGGTTCTGGGGCACTGACAGATTCATGGGTGGCAGGGAGTGTCACGCAGGGTGGGCTTCTCATGGAGGTCAGGTGTCTGCACTGAAGCCTGGCGCCACACTGCCTGAGGTCACGCTTTTCCCTGGCAGTCTGCGGGTCATGAAGCACTGGGGTCAGAATGAATGATGGGAAGCCAGTTTAGGGAGGTGTACAGATTAGGGTGGATGTGCAAGTGGTGCACATGTGGTGGTGTGTGTGCCTCAACATGTGTGACATGCCTTTTTTTGCCCACTTGGGAAAGTCAAGTCCCCAGTGAGCAGAACAGGCTTGTGTGAGGTGTTATGTCATGGATCTGACTTTAATGGTAGGCCTTGCTTAGGAAATATTAGTTTTGTAAAGAATGAAAATTAAATTTATTCCAAACCTGTATCCTGTTATTTTGACCACATAACGCAAAAGGAGAAAAATCTTCATGGCGCTCTTTTCATAGTTACCATGACTGGTGGCTATAAGTTGCAATTTAGTAAAATAAAAATACAGTAACTTTAAATGTAATACTGAATAGCACATTAATAATAAGTAATAATCAAGTACTTTACATGTGGTTTAGTACTTGTTTTAAGCACAACAAAAGATTAATAAAACAATGATTTAAAAATCACTTCAAAGTTAAACATTTAATGTGATACTATTACATGTGCACTTTTTAAAAGTGTACTTAAGTATGTTAAGAAACATTAATATTGTATTTATTATAATATGTCTAAACATGCAATTTTAAAAATAAAAATAAATACTTTAAGATTTATACACTACAAGTGCACATTCAATACAATTAAGTGCAATTCTTTTTCACAAGGGTCAAGGGTTCTGAAATAGCTTTTATGAGAGATAGACTCAGTCATGGTCATTATGAACTGTCATTACATGGAAAAGAGCTGCATGAAGATTCTTCAAAAATTCTCTTTTTGTGTTTCACAGAAAAATAAAAATAATAGCATACAGGTTTGGAATGACATGATGATAAAATAATAAAACTTCATGTGAACTATACCTTTAATTTGCCAAAAAAAAAAGGAAAAAAAGAAAAGAAAACATCAGTAGTATGATAGTGACTGAACTCTTTTGCTTCCTCTTTAGTGATTCCCTTCATGGATGTGTACAAAAAGAGTGCGTGTAAGACGCGAGAGATGCTGGTAGACATCATTCAGGAGTATCCTGACGAGATCGAGCACACCTACATCCCGTCCTGTGTGGTTCTCATGCGCTGCGCTGGCTGCTGCAACGACGAAGCGCTCGAGTGTGTCCCTACAGAGACCCGCAACGTCACCATGGAGGTGAGACTGGTTCAATCCAGCGCATGCAGACCTTCACCCTGCTTCCTATGATTTCACTCTTGCCCAACATGGGGACAGTGAGGCGGTGTTAACTGGCATGTCAGCTATGTTGTTTACCGCTGCACACTGTGTTTACACCTCGTTTATGTGGCTGAAGTTGTTCTTGGCCACAGCTGAGGGCTGGTCTTGTTATGTATTCAACAGTGTGTAAAATAAAAATAAAAATGACATAAAATACAGTCATACAGTGCATGAATGCATGCTTACATACTAAATGTGCTTTTTGTATATTCCTGTAGGTACTGAGAGTCAAACAACGTGTATCTCAGCATAATTTTCAACTGAGTTTCACAGAACACACCAAGTGTGAATGCAGGTACGTCTCTTATTCTTGAAGATTAAATGCATTTTAAAGAAATTGTTTATTACAAGATGTAAACTGCCCATTATTCTCAAAGTTTACTCACTTATTGTTCACTATGCTGCTATTTGTTCTATTAGAGCACAAAATCTTCAATAATTTAATACACACTTAAAAATAAAGATATTTATTGGCAGCTATGGTTCCATGAAGAGCCTTTAACATCCATGGAAACTTTTCATTCGACAAAAGGTTCTTTACAGTGGAAGGTTCTTTAGATTATTAAATTGTTCTTTAGATTTAGAAAAAAATTGTTCAAGAACTGTTTGCTGAAAGGTTCTTTGAAGGAAGCAAAAATGGTTCTTCTGTGGCATCACTGTGAGAACCGTTATTTTTAAGAATGTAGTGAGTAAATGGTGACAGTATATTTATTTTGAGTGAACTGCTCCTTTTAATCATGAAATGTGAATTAAACCTCTTTTGCATCTGTCTTTTTTAGGCAAAAGGTAGAAGTCAAATCAAAGAAAGAAAAGTAAGTTGAGCTTTATTTTTATATTATTATTATTTCACATATTAAGCATTTGGGTGATTTTAAGATAGCAGATGTTTCTGAAACGGTCAATTCGTCCATTTTTCATCTGGGACATTGTGGGATTTGGTTAAGATTCATTTGATGACAGCGTGGATGGTTCTAGATGGTGCAGGGCGTTTCTAAACACACGGCTAAAAATTGCAATGACTTGGTTGATTGACCGGCGATGAGAAGCAGCCAGCTGGACACTATGATAGCAGTTAGCACAGTTAGCAGTCAGGCTATTAGCAGTAAAGCTCAAGTGATGCAGTATATCTAACTGCATGCTTGGACTGACCAATCAAATTGAGAGCATAACATACTTTTAGGAATGTGTTCCAGTAGGAGCTAGTTGTTCAGAGTTGATTAGTCAGTGGGTCAGTGTTTATATTATGTACATGACTCACAGTAAGTGCAGCTTCAGCAGTCTTTGCTGTCTGTATGTGAGTGGAGCGAATGACAGCTGAGATGATGTGGGTGAGAATTGATCTTCATCATTGCCAGATTCATGCTGCTTGCTTTGTCATAACTGGTGCATCTCATTTGCTCATTGTTCAACACCAGTGTTAGGGTGTTTCACAAGAATTTCGCCTTGTGTGAGAGCACTCTAAATGAACTCAGATGTCCACAGCGCCAGCGTAGCTCACTTTGTAAACACACAGTACTGTGAGTTTACTTTATTTTCACTTATATGTAATTCCAAATATAAAGTTCCAGGAAACCCAGCTCACAGTGTCTCAAAGTCATCTGGACACTGTCCTTGTTAATTAAAAAAAAAAAAGAAATATATTCTTAGGTTCAAATGTGCCCACTTCTGCAGTGCCATCAATCTTAAGCCCTAAAAAAAAAAGAAAAAGAAAAGAATAATACTAATCTCATTCCAGCTGAATAAAACTTAATGAAAACTATATAGAAATATAAAAAATAATAATAAAATTTACAAAAACACAACAAGTTTACTACTTTAACTAAAATTGAAATGAAAACACGACATATAAAAATAAAATCTAGTTCAAAATATTATCAAAAATCATAATAGTATATCTTTATTACTACAATGACCCTTCCTTCAGCGCTCCCTCTACTGGATCACAAACGCCACTCAGTACTAAAAGTTCACAAGCATTGTCCCAGCATTATAAAGAAATAAAGGAGTATTAAATGTATTAAATGTAACAAAATCATGGTATTATTCATTATGATGCCTAATTGTTTGCTAATTTTGCAGCAAACATATTGTGAGAATTCATTATATCGCCCGGTTTACTACCACAACTGTCATGAGTCCCACAGCACGCCTCGACACACCCTCAACCCCGTTTGCCCACAACAAAGCTAATAAAGTGAAACACTCGACTGTTCACACACCCAAACAGTGAAATCAGCTTCCGCTAAATGATACAACAGCCGAATCCCTCCTACTCCTCAGGCACAAACTCAAGACTCACTGCTTTCAACAGGCCTTAATTATTACACAACACCCAAAACAAAACCTGCTTTTCCTTTTATTTGTGTTAGACGTCTTTTTATATCTAGTGCATCTCTATTCCTGGCAGATAACCATTCATAATTTAATGCTTCCCATCTACTGAGTATGACAGTATCATAAAGAAAAGGAAATTATTCAAGTCATATCGGATAAGAGCATATGCTAAATGTTGAATCTGTGCCCTGGGAAAAAAAAAACGCTTGCATGTTTGTTTCTGAAATCTTTTTGGTAATCTTATTATGCATTCAGCTCAGTTTAGCACATTTTACCGTATTTACTTTTTTTTTTTTTTTTTAATTGCGCAAAAGTCTGCAGATTCTGTTTTTTCCCACATGTGGTAAAATGACTGCCTTGATTGGCTGATTGCTTCAAGGTTGGCAAAAGGAATGTGACAATATATTACAATTATTACATTTATTAATAGTAATAACCACCAAACACCAATCACCTGCCAACTAATATGCCTTCAAATGTGGTAAATCTAATTTTAGATCAACAAGTTGAGTGTTGAGCTTATCAGGTGTCCGCCAGGCCTCTCTGAGGTTTTACAGCCCATGCTGCTTGTGTTAAAGCCTGGATTGCTCCGTATATATATCTCTTAAGATATATCTCATTATCCTGCCGATAATGGAGTCTGTTATAGGATTGTTTCAGTTTTTCTCTTGAGGCGAGGCTCTGGCGCTTTATGGCAGCTGTAAGATGGTGTCTGTGAAGACCACCCGTCGCTCTCCTCACACCGCAGTTGCTCAAGTCTGACCCTTGCCTGCTTCCCCACACTAATCATAGTAACAAGTGTCTGTCGTTAACCCACTTTTATTTTTAGTCTTTTAAATAGTAGGTGATCCTGAGACGGAGGTTATTGTTGGTTACCTTGAGCTATTTCAAAAAACCTCATTTAGTGCTATTGTGTCTTAAAGGGATAGTTCACCTAAAAATGAGGCTCACCCTCAACCTATATGAATTTCTTTCTTCTGATGAACACATATATAGTATTTTTTCCATGCTATGGAAGTCAAAGGGGACCAACAACTGTTTAGTAAACTTTATACCAAGAAATCCTCATTTTACGAGTAAATACCTCTTAAAGGTAACAATTGCAGTGTATATATAATGGAAATATCAAATTAAATATTTCTGTAAAAAATCACACAAAAAGGTTTTTTTTCAAACATGTTTCATGCATCCACTAAAAACCACCTTGACACTAGTTGGTCAAATGTCATTTCAAAAACATCTCCAAAAAGTGAAGTTAGTGCTGATAAAAGCTCTTGCGGCATCTTTTTGCTCTGATATTTTCTATAATGGAAGGACAGTGCGATGAAAATGCGGTAGGCTCAGGTCAGGGGATGTTCCCGGTTTAATTGGATGAGCGGCGGCCGTGTGCGTTTCTGCACCTATAGGCTAGTGCGAGTGTACAGAGATGGATGGGGTTAGCTGAGAGGGCTAAATGAAATCCATTGGTCATGGGGCTAAGCGCCGGCTCTCTGCGTGTCTTCTCTCTCAGCACGTTGGCAGGCGCTCACGCGGGGAGCCCAGTGACTCTCGCTTCTGATTCACAAGCTCAAGTTCAGCTCCTTGTACTTCGATCCTTACCTCTAAGCTCCTCAAACACACACACACACATACACACACATGCTACGGCTCAGGTCCTTCAGCTGCTTATTTGGACTGTAGAGTCTGCCATTGATTCCTCATGAGAACTGTCTGTGACACGCTGCTCCTTGCTTTAATTGCTGGCGAGTAGGGTTGTCACAACCCTGTAGGATTTTTTTAATGGTCTGTACTAATACCAGTGGAATTTCACAATTCTCAGTACAAATTTTAATATAACAGCAAAAATGAATAATGAATATGATTTTTACTTATTTAAAATACTAAATCTGAAAAAAATAAAATGAAAAAAAAAAAAAGTTCAAAACATTGACATATAACCTTTGCACTAACCACATTAAGATTTCTTAATGTTTTCTAAATATTCTTAAGATTTAGTAATTCTTTTTAATATTTATGCTCAATAAGGCTGCATTTATTTGATCAAAAATACAATAATATTGTGAAATCTTATTACAATTTAAAATAACTGTTTTTTATTGTAATATATTTTAAAATGTAATATATTCCTGTGATCAGAGCTGTATGTTCAGCATCATTACTCCAGTCTTCAGTGTCACATGATCCTTCAGAAATCATTCTAATATACTGGTTTGCTGCTCACGAAACATTCCTTATTATCAATGTTGAAAGCAGTTGTGCTGCTTCATATTTTTGTGGAAACCGTGATAGAAAGTTCAAAAGAATTTATTTGAAATAGAAACGTTTTGTAACATTATAAATGTATTAAAAAAATAAATAAATAAAACTTGAATG
>JAUZSZ010000123.1:4965631-4976481 GCA_034780575.1 Labeobarbus marequensis | reverse complement strand
ACTGAAAATGAAGAAAATATTGTTATAAAATATCTTGGCCAATAAATGGCCAATTTTTCATATTAGAAGTTAGTGTAACATCATGACAAAAATGTCAACATTGGCTTAATTATTTAATTGAAACTATTTAAAAAAACTCGTTTCTGTATTTTAAGAAAAGTGAGTTTAATATTTATGGTTTTAAGGTATGAGAGACTGTGCTGTATTGTGACTATAGTAACAAGTTTATTATTAAGCAAATTCAATAAGCAGAAGATCTTGACAAAACAAAACTTATTTGCTCAAAAAAAACAAAAAAAATCTGCTTATTATTTGACTCATAATTGGGACTGCTCAGAAATGATTTTCTATCTGAGAAATTTTATTATTTGTCTAAACATTATTATTCACTTTTTCGTTCATTCTGTTCACTTCTTCCTTTCTTCATCCTCTCTTTTTTTTTTCCTTTGTACAGTTTCATGTAATTCTTTTTTTCAGCTAGGGTTCGGGTCAGTTTTATTTCAGTTCAGCCAATCCAGGAGATGAATTGAATTGGTGTGGAGGATCCTGCGTAGTCTCAAGTCCAAGATGTGAATTTCACTTGATGTCCTGTGTTGGCTGAATTCAGATGAAACTGAGTCTAACCCTCCGTGGCCTGTCTGCTCCATCTCTGTCTGTCTCTCATGTCTCTCACACAGTGTACCTGCCCCCGTCTGTGATGCTGCCGCCCCGCCGTCTGCAGACGCTCTTGCGCCAGGCTGTGGAGCTGCAGAGAGATCGCTGTCTCTACCACAACACCAAACTGGACAGTGGACTGGACAATGTGTCTCTGCTCATAGACCACGTGTGCAGCAGGTACCGTTTGGCAGATTTCTATTCTCAGTATTTATGCAAATGATGTCAGACGTGAGCTCTGTTCCAAACTCTGGTGAGCTGCTTCGCTGTCTACTAGCATCGTTTTAATATTTGATTGCACTTTAGATTAGGGACACGTATTCACTAGTATCTCAAGGGTTTTCCCTCAGTAAACTCCTAATTTACTGCTTTTTGATAGTAAATAAGGCAGTTATTGTAGTAGTTAAGTTTAGGTATGGGGTTGGATTGAGAGATCTAAAATATGGTCATGCAGAATAAGGTTTTAATATGTGCTTTATAAACTACTGTAAGCTGCTTTACATGCTGATGCTACTAGTTAATATTGAATAGTGTTCCCTGATCTAAAGGGGTAACTAATATTTTAGTATTTATTTTAAATATTTTGTAGTTAAAGCTTTAGATTTTGCCTTTTTTTAGTTATTTTATTACTTAAATGTTAAACTAAACATTAATGAGTAATGGTTTGGCAACTAGCTTAAATAACTGAATACGCATGCAACGTGGCGCTTGATCTGCTTCATCTCTGCGTGCGCTGTGAGAATGGGTTGCTTAGAGCGTGCATTTGAAATAGTTTTTTAATGAGAAGCTTTTATGAACCATTTGCCAACAAAGGAGAAGCCAGATAAAGCTTGATTGTTTACCTTTTGAAAACTAAGAAATCAAGATGTAAATACTGGTATTGTAATGTTACAGTTAAAATACTATAAAATAATTATTTTAATTGTTTCTATAATTATTTTTTCACAATACAAATCATAATTGTTTTAGTCATACTGAGTGCATTAAAACATTGTGGCCTCCAGTGAATTTTATTTTATTTAACTCTTTAAATACAGTTTAGAGTTACTAAAAGAGGTTTCAAGTGGTTCTTGTAAGAGTATACCCAAAGTTTTTTCCAAATTGCGCTAAAAGGATGAATCACTCTCAAAGTTTTCAGAGGAGTCATATTCAGCTTTTTATTATTATTTCCTATGCAGATGTGCTCCCCTACAGAATAACCTTTAATCAATATATTCATTCTTTCCCAAATGGAATGTAAATTTGTGAATTTTTTCATATTGCAATATATATTGCAGAAAAACAAAATATTGCAGTGTCAGTTTAGTCCAATATAGTGCAGCCCTAATGTGCAAATTCTGGTTCAAATTGCTGAATTATTCATATAAATATAGTAATTTTATCTTAATTGAACGTAAACAGACAGAAGCTCAGATTTATGCAGAAATGTGGGATCTGTGCTGTGTAAATAGGCCTGTCACTCTCTATTATTTTGGCAATAAAAATTTGAAAAATCACTCACTGCTCTGAATTTGTCGTTGTTACTGTTTAATCAAATACTTGAAGTCACGTTTACTTCTTTGAGAAGGCTACATGCTATTATTTTAATTAACTTAGCAACAGCGAATATGTTTGTCCTCTGATACTCAAATTAGTGTAAAATTTCACTGGTCCTGAAACGGCTCAGCTCCCTTTGTGTTGGAACAGAGATTGTATATATGAGATTGTGTCATATTTTTTTTGTCAGTATTGACTCTTTAATGAACACAAGTTGGGCTCTCTAAAATGCGTTGACTGTGTTCTCCAGGAAACAGTTCCCCTGCTACACCCAGCAGATCTTGACAGAGCACTGCAATGAAGTCTGGTTCTGTAAATTCTCCAACGACGGCACCAAACTGGCCTCGGGGTCCAAAGACACCACAGTCATCATATGGCAGGTTGACCCTGTGAGTGACCTTTCCCTCATCACCATGAAATAACCAGAGCTGGATGGATTATTTACTAATTGTAGTCGCTTACTGATTCCAAATTACATGACAAAAATGGTAGTCGGTAACGTAATCCATTACATTACACATTTGAGTTAATGTAATCAGATTACTTTTGAACTAACTCGTTTATCACATTGATTTAAAAAGGATAATCTTGTACCGTATTGATATAAAATTACACAGAGAAAGAAAATATAATTACATTTGCTGTTATTAACAACATGAACTGCTGTTAAACACTTATAATATGTTAATTACACATTTAAAATATATCAAGGTTTCCCAAACTGGGTCTCGTGAAGGAACTGCGGGGGGTTTTACGAAAAGCTAAATCATAAATATGTCAAACTCAAATAAATGATTTTAATCAAATTAAAACGCATACTAAAAAGATGAAATATTTTATTTGTTTACCTCCACATCATGTGACCATTAATCAACGAGAACCATGAACTTGCAAAAGTGTTACTTAATATAAACGTATTACCTTAAAATCTTAAAAAGACTTCAGGAAAATACATTAGGTGAAAATTTAAAAGATGAAAAAGAAGAGTTAGGGAGAATCAATAAATTATGTTTAATTTATTGTTATTGTGTGAATAATATGTAATCAGTAAAAAAGTAACTGTAATCTGATTACGAGTATTTTAAAATGTAATTAATAAAACGGATAGTTCCGGTCCTTGATTCTGATTGGTTGGGCTGCGTTCGAAGCTGTTGTAAATTACTCTCTAAATGAATTTTTCTCTAAATTGCCTTAGCTGTTATAAATTAACTGTAAACCATGGCATCTTGGGGCTTATTGCTTTATTAATCTACTTACAAGTACTTCATTTTGGAATCTGATTACGTAATCCAGATTACATGTAATCAGTTACCACAGCTCTGGAAATACTGGAGTCTTCTGCTGAGGGCTGGAGAGTCTGATGGTCTGAGGTGTTTTGACAGGACACTCACCAGCTCAAGCAGCTGAAGACGTTGGAGGGTCATGCCTATGGGGTTTCCTACCTGGCCTGGAGCCCCGATGACACGTATCTGATAGCGTGCGGCCCGGACGACTGCTCCGAGCTCTGGCTGTGGAACGTGCAGGTGAGGGTCTCGCCCGCTCAGATTCCTTCCAGCGGCTCGTCTCGTCTCATCTCGCGTTTAATCCGCCGCTCTTCTCCTCCAGACAGGGGAACTGAGAACAAAAATGAGTCAGTCCCATGAGGACAGCCTGACCAGCGTGGCCTGGAATCCAGACGGCAAGCGTTTCGTTACCGGAGGTCAGAGAGGCCAGTTCTACCAGTGTGTAAGTGCCGCTGTACGGTTACAGTGTTCTCACATATAATTGAGTGAATCTCGTTAGCAAATGTCTGAGTCGTGTTTCAGCCCTAAGATTAAAAGAAAAAAGTAAGAAATCATATTGAATGAAAATTATTTTATTTTGCATTAGGTAGAGTATTAGGCATACTGTTTTTAACGCAGAATTCTGAACAATTTACCTTTTTCCAAAACAAAAAAAGGTATTTCTAATTATTGATCAAACAAACACAGATTTTTTTTATTATTAAAACAGCTTACATTAAATTCTGTTAAATAAAATACAACCATGATGTATACTTCGACTTTTTGAAAAAAAAAAAAAAAGCTTAATTATCATGAAAGTAATGTCTAAATTAATTTAAATAATAAATATAAATAAATATTATTAAAAAAACATGGATATACATAAATAAAAAGTTACAAAAAAATACACTATGCTGTTCAAAAGTTTGGGGTTGGTAAGATTTTTAAAAAGAAGGGTTTTTTTATGCTCATCAAGGATTTAATTGCATTTAATTACTCAAAAATACAGTAATATTGTGAAATATTATTAAAATTCAAAATAGCTGTTTTCTGTGTGAATATATTGTAAAATGTAATATATTCCTTTGATGCGCAGCTGTATTTTCAGCATCATTACTCCGGTCTTCAGTGTCACATGACCCTTCAGAAATCAGTCTAATATGCTGATTTGCTGCTCATGAAACATGATTATTATTATCAATGTTGAAAAGAGTTGTGCTGCTTCGTGTTTTTGTGGAAACCATGATATATTTTATTTTTCAGGATTTTTTGATGAATAGAAAGATCAAAAGAACAGCATTTATTTGAAATAGAAATCTTTTTCAATCACAGTATCAGTGTCTTTAATGTCACTTTTGATAAATTTAATGCATCTTTGCTGAATAAAAATATTAATTTATTTAAAATATCTTACTCATACCAAACCTTTTAAAAAACTTGTATGTGTGTATATTTTTGCAGTGAAATATGACTCACACACATTGTATACAGACATACGGAGTTTCAGCCATTAAGAAATATGGTGCATTTTAAAGCGCACATTGCTAAGTGATGGTGAATGTTGAAATGTTAATGTAATTGATCAGGACCTGGAAGGAAACCTGCTGGACTCCTGGGAGGGTGTTCGTGTTCAGTGTCTGTGGTGTCTGAGTGACGGCAGGACAGTGCTGGCCTCTGATACACACCAGCGCATCCGGGGATACAACTTTGATGATCTGACCGACAGGAACATGTATGTTGACTGCGTTTATCACTCAAACATCCTGCGGTGGCTTTTGTTGGTATGAGTTATGAGTTAGTTTGGTTGTCATCTCTCACAGAGTTCAAGAGGACCATCCGATAATGTCCTTCACTGTGTCAAAGAACGGGAGATTAGCTCTGTTAAATGTCGCAACTCAGGTGAGTATGAAAACACGGCTGGATGGACTGTTTTTAAGCTTTTTTTTGTACTTAAGGCTCACTTATGATTCATTTATGAACAGTCTGAGATTCTGGTGTGATTCTAAAGTGCTATAAATAAAAGTGTGTTCAGGGAATCACCGTAATTAGGATTCTGACTTGTAAAAAATGCTGACATTCTCATAGAACTCTTAATTACAGCTTGTAAACACAGAATTTTCGGAATGCAGAAACACTCAAAACGACAGCTTCAGCAGTAAAATGTAGGGTTTTTTGGGTAATATTTCAGTTAGCAATTCTTCTAACTGACCACACAATTAATGTTAATGTTACAATAATGCAAGAAATATCTGAAAATAAATGCAATGCATACACTATAGTTTAGAGTAGTGAGCACAGAGTTGTATAACTAATGTCCTGCTAAATAAACTTTAAAAATGTGTTAATTTGCATAATGACTGTTTTTCTATTAATTACTCAAAATAAATGGATTCAGTTTCGTGCACTATAATTTTAAATCTGATGTTGTAAACAGCTCAGAATGTTCAGTTGTCTTCTGTTAATTACAGTAATTAAGAACATGGTGTGAACATACCAGAAAAACAGAGACCGCTAATGAGATGAAGAACAAGCATTTCATTTACCATATTATCATACAAATGACAATTTTTCCATTCAATTTCAGTATAATAAATATATATACTGTACCATTTAATGCAAAACTAAAGGTAACTCTTTACAGTAAGGTTTCATTTGTTAACATATTGGGTAAATTGAACTAAAAATGAAAAACACTTCTCAAGCATTTATTAATCTTAGTTTGTTCATTTGAACTTTTAGTAATACATTATTAAAATTAAACGTTGTATGTGAGCTATAGATGTGAGCTAACATGTTACATGTACTTAAAGTAGTAATACAACTAAATTATGCTTAATTTCATGCAACTAACACTAAACCAAACCGTAATCCTAACCCTGTAGTAAGTATATGTTGCTAATATTGCTCAGTACTTAAATGCATAAATACACTGTAGCAAAGAACTGTAAAATAAAGTTGAATTGAACTAACAATGAACTGTTGTTGTTGTTTTATTAACTAACATTAACAAAGATTAATAAATAGCGTAAAGACTCGAGAATGATAACTATAATTATTTTTAAATCTATATCTTTTGTTATAGTTATGGTCCTTTATGGAACAGGTCTTAACAAATTTCTGTTTGTTAATGGTTTAACTGCCGTTAAGTAAAAGGACCTTTTTGTAAACTGTTACCAAATTACCTTTAATATTACATAAGAGTTTGGTGATCCCGCTCATCCCTAGTAGAAATGTTTGACTTATTACTCACACAGTTAAAGTAATAAGTCAGCGTGTAATTTAGTCTGAGCGCTGTGTGTTGTGTCTGCAGGGAGTTCATCTGTGGGACCTGCAGGACCGGGTTTTAGTCAGGAAGTACCAGGGTGTGACTCAGGGCTTCTACACCATCCACTCCTGTTTTGGCGGCTACAACGAAGACTTTATCGCCAGCGGCAGTGAAGGTAAGATCGTCTGCGTCTCAGTATAACGGACTGAATGCATCCAGCAGAGAGCTGATGGGGTTTGTGATCTGCGTGTTCTCTCTAGACCACAAAGTTTACATCTGGCACAAGCGCAGCGAGCTGCCCATAGCCAAGCTGACGGGTCACACGCGCACGGTCAACTGCGTGAGCTGGAACCCCGCGCTGCCGGGCCTGATGGCCAGTGCCTCGGATGACGGCACCGTGAGGATCTGGGGTCCCGCACCCTTTCTGGACTCCCAGGAGACCGAGGGGCTTACCGGTATGAACCTCCTCATCTCAGTCAAAATGATGCTGGTTTGATGTAGCATAGAATTGCTAAACTCCATCTAAAAATATCCAGCTGGTAAACTATAAAACAATTTTAAACAGCATTTTGTTGATTATTTTCTAATTATTATGCATGCAGATTTTATGAGCTCATATGAGTAAGAGATTTACATTTGCACTACCGGGTACGTTTAAAATGATATAGTGAAGGCAAAAAGAAAAAGAAAAGAAAAATGTGCTGAAAACCCTAAATGGAATGAAATAGTAATTAAGGGTTCAAACTTGAATATACACTTTCTCTTGCACATTCAAATAAACAAACATTCAAATCAAATTAAAAAAAATTGTAACCTAAAATCTTGATGTTCGTTTGAAAAAAATAAATAAATGGAAAGCAACATGTCAACTACCTAGTTGGGGTTATTATAGTTAAATAAATCTAAAATAAAAACAAATGTTACTTGAAATATAATGTTACCTAAAATCAAATTTAAAAAAAAAGAAAAGTAAACTGAATTTTAAATTTTATTTCAGCTAGTTGCCTAGTCAGCAACATTTATTTTTTCCCGAATTTTTGTTTAGTTTAACTGAAATAAAAAAATAACAAAAAACTAAATAAATTTAAGTTGCATAGACACTCAAAAAAAATTAACATTTTCATTACAATGTATAATTAAGAATGTGACTGGTATTAAATATTAAGTAGGATTATCATGATACTAAATGTTTTGTCGTTTACACCAGTACCAGTGAAAATTTAAAGTTAAATACTTTTTACTATGTACCTGACTCTTTTCATGACAAACTGAAATGCAATTAAAATTAGCTTTGAGGCAAACATCTATATGCTAGTGTACTCATAATTCAAATTCATCAGAAAATATACATTGTAAATTTACAGTTTTGATCTTCTGCTAAAAAAATCCCATTCATTTTCGATTTTTAATGAAAACTAACTTTTTTAAACCAAGAAAGACCAACTGAGCTACCAAGTTGTTAGTCGATGGTGTATATGCTTTTTGATGCTTACTGAAGCCATCTGTTCGCATTTTCATATATCAACTTATTTCAACCGCATTCGTGCTCAACAGTAGAATACCTGATAAAACTACATTACCCATGATTCTGCAAAGAAATCTTCACAAATCAGAGAATTAGGACAAGAAAATCACACTAAAAAGATTCTTTAGCAACTGCCCATGCCCGTAGAGCACGGTGATCTCTCAAACTACTTCATAATTATAATATATGCATATTTTGCAGTAAATATACAATATTCTACTTCGTTAAATAAGTAGACTTATATTTTTTCCATCATTTTTAATTTTTCATTCACAATGCTTCATGGAATTGTAGTTATTTCTTTCAGCAGAGTTAAGTACACCAATAATCAAATAATTTTTGTGAAAAAAAATGAATGGGAATTAGCAAGTAGCAAATTATTGTTTTGTTGGGCTTTGACAAACTAAAGCCTGTGACATATACACCTGCTTAAACTTCCTGTTTCAGTAGGAAACTGAGGTGTAAAGAGTACCTGAAAACCATACTTGAGTAAAAGTTCAGATACCTTACAGTGATTACTCCACTACAAGTTACAAGTCACCAATTCCAAAACAACTTGAGTAAAAGAAATAGTATCTGATTTTAACAGTACTTAAGTATTTTACTTATACTACATATAGGCTCAAAGATGCACAAGTCAAAGAAACATGCCAGTCAAAAACTGTAACGTTGTGGAGAAGCTGGGGAAACAGGCAGAGGCAAGGATCTATGTGCAGGTATTTCATGGAAAAACTAGAACAAACAATAAAGAGAGACCATAGGGCACCATGTGTCCAAAATTTGATTTATTGCCCCTCGTAACAACATTACGTTCGCTCATCTAAAACAAAAATGCATTAGATAAAGCAGTTTTTCTATCATTATAATTTAAAACTAGTTAGTTTGACAAAGTTAAATAAAAAGAAGAAGAGGTGAGTGGGTTAGCTCATCTATAACAAAATACATCAGAAGCGAACGTTAAAACAATAACATTACAAGTTAAAGAAAATAGAGCTGTCTTATCTTACCATGGTGTGAAATAAAAAATATCAGACCGTTAAGTAAGAGTATAAGATACTTGTCAAAATCTTGTAACATTACAAGTTAAAAGCTAGCGTTTGTCAAGTTAGAAAAGAAAAGAAGGGAAAAAGAACCGTGCATTTAGCCGCGATCTAAAAATAAATAAAGAAATAAATTAATATCAGAGACGATCGTTAAAACAACAGCATCCAGCAGTAGTCAAAATCTATGTTGTAGTCTATCATTACAATTTAGGAAAGTCACAAGTTTGAAAAGTTAAACAAAATAAAAAAAGAACCAAGCATCGCGTGCTGATCCAGGAGATCCATGTACACTCTGCGCTGTCAAAAGTCAGAATAGTAATATCTGGTCCCAATCAAACCACGCCTACTGTCCGCCCCTAACACCGGAGGAGAGACAGATGCGGGATGCGAAGATTTAAATGTTAAAAGAATTAAACAATGTAACATTAGAACAAAAGTTATTTTTAATAAATCTTTGACATTTAATTAATAAAACCATTCAGCATTCATCCTAAAGCATTCATCCTTTCTCTTTTTTCCTAAAGGAACAGTTCTAATCCGTAGGAAAAAAACATTATTTAACCCCAGACTTTTTTACTTTTAAAAGTTAGGTTACACAAGTTTTCGTCTAAACATTCACATCTAACCCACAGGAAAATGTTGTTTTATTTTAATTTAGTTTAGTTACTCACACTTATTTCCTTCATTTACTCTTTGAATTTTGTCAATCTTGCGTTAGAGTATAACAGTTTGAAAGCATGCATGCATATGTGTGTACAAACTGTAATGAAAGCAAATGTTTTGGCGGGGTCTTTGGATTTTCAGTCTTAATTAGACGCCTAAGCTTTTTACAACATCTTATGAAATGTAAATATTTCGACTCAAGCAGCCTTGTGAAACAAGAATGGTGCAGCGTGTCTGGACATATGATTACTGAAGCGTTCTTATCTGATCAAGAGACTGCTGAAAAAACATCTAAGATGTTTCCGGGGCACGACTCATTTGCAATCAAATGAGTTTTTGAGGGGATAATAATAATAAGAAGAAACGATCTTGTATCTTATTTCTGATGCAATATAATAATGTAACGTAAATGTCTCAAATGAAGACGCGATATTTTATCGAATCAAACAAATTCAAAGAAATATCGACTTATATGAACAGCAAAAACTAGCAAGCGTAAGGCCTAACAATTACAATTAGGTGGGGGAAAATAAGATAAGGATAGTGAGACTGCGTAAACAAAGTCATGGAAACTTGAAAATGGTTCTGTTTCAAAGCGTAACGCTATGAAAAACTTTGCGGTTTATATCTCACAACGGTGTGAGGAGAGAACAGTAGCACCGTTAAACATGTAGGTAAATGAAAAATGTTAAATATAAACTAGAACGTCGCTCTGATGTGACTTATCTTAGTACTGACGAACTATTGGAATTTATGACGTGTTAAAACGCATCAGCATACTGCAGATGAGGACAAAAACTGCTTACCACACGTTTCCATAAAAAGAAGAACAAGATATTGAGACATCTGTTTTATGGGTCAGACTTAAAAGACGGACGTCTAAAACGTCGGTATCAAAGCAT
>JAUZSZ010000123.1:4862250-4873272 GCA_034780575.1 Labeobarbus marequensis | reverse complement strand
GTCTGGTGAGTGAAAAAGTTAATTTCAAACCCTGTTGCAGACCCATGGTATAGTAGCATGTACGGGCAGGTCAAGGCAACAGGTTTAGTTGGCATTTCCCTGCAGGGATGGGGGAGTATACCCACTTCTCCAGGCACCACTACACCACTGGGTACTGGACTTAATCAAGTTTAAAATGTGAATGTTGGCTGTGGAGTTTTGTGTTGTGTTCTGCTAATGAAGAATAGCAATAAAGCTTGTCAGAAAATCATTAAGATATTTCATTAAACAGACCGGTGCTGTGAAACTTTTCCATCAATCTTTGTGGCAGCGTTAAATAGATAAATTACATAATTCATTGACGGCTTGTTCACCCGAAAATGAACATTTGCTTAAAATGTACTCCGGTTATGTCACCTACAGAGTAGACGCGTGTGCGACCAGCTCTCTTTAACTTTTCACTACATCTTTACAAACCTCATCGTTTTAGAACATTTTGGGCAGCCTTTAATTTTTTTTAATAGTTCGTAGTTCTCTCACATTATGTCAAAGGGAAAGGGCAAATAGGTGGAAAAATATCGTGAAGCAGCTTCCTAAACACACTGCACGACTGGCAATTTCTGTGATCGTGGCTCCTAATCGGTGCTCGTATGTCGTACAGTGAGAGAGGTTCAAAGATGGATGTTGTCACGGTCTTGAGACCAAAGATAGCCTATGATACAGCATGATCATAGCACAGTGTGTTCGCTGGTATGAACCACGTTTACTGACCAACCAATAAACACGACATGAAATCAACGCGACATGGCGCTAAAACATAAAACTGCTTACCTCAAGCTCTTATCCCTTCCACTATTTTCAGCACACATAAACTACAACTGCTGAAGTGTGATTTATCATGCTCTTTTTGTTTACCACTAGCGCATGGCGTTTTATTCTACTATAGTAACATGCGTCGTATCGTACGAGTCGATAGGTCTCATCATTGTACAGTCTACACACACGTTGTGGCCATGTTTATTAGATCCATGTTGCACAGTGTGACATGCAGTGAGCTTATAGGATTGCTGAAATCATGCTGTGTGTTTTGGGCTTTACACTAGCTGATAGACGACATCCTTCTGATATTGCGTTTTGTTGATGGTAGTGCCTTGTCAGATTGTTGCTCTTCACAAATGTTTGTAGCTCGATTTGGTGCCTACTATATCTTCATTGTTTGGTACCTGGGTACATAGTTTTCAGTGTTCAAATGTATATGTTTCCCCTATGTATATGGTTCTGTTTAATATATCCAACGTATGTGGATTGTTAGCTAATTTTTTCAGTCAATTGTTCATACTGTTGCTAAGAGATTTTAACAGTGTTGATATAAATATACCTATGAGGTTGTGTGGTAAAATGTGGGGAGGGATTGCAGTCAGGAAGCTTGCTGGTTAAACTGCTAAAGTGATGTATGATGTGGACGTTTGTGTCGACATCTTTTGTGGGAGTTATGCATGTGGGTTTTCTCTCCTTTTGCTGGGTTTTTATTTATTTATTTATTTATTTTACTTTCATTTTTTCCTTTTACCTACACTCACTCAAAGGATTCAGGGCTCTATTTTAACGATCTAAGCGCATGGTCTGAAGCGCACGGCGCAGGTGCACTTAGTGCATGTCCGAATCCACTCAAAATTGCTAGTTTCACGAGAGGAAAAAACGGTTGGCGCCTGGTGCATAGTCCAAAAGGGTTGTCCCTATTCTCGTAATGAGTAATGGGTGTGTTTTGGGCATAATTTGCAATAAACCAATCAGAGTTTCACCTCCCATTCCCTTTAAGAGCCAGTTGCGCTCGCACCATAGCGGAATCGCTATTTACACGGCAGAATTTGCAAGAGCGACTGAACGCGTCTCCAGAGAGGAAACGGCTAGCTCTGATACACACAGTGACTATCCATTATGACGTAGGCATTTTTATATTTATGTAGCCTACACATTAATAATCTTTTACATTGTAATCCTTTAATTTTTAATATTTGGCATGTTTGTGTGCTGCTGCGTGTCCCTGTGTGTGTAATAAGCAAAGTGTACGCGCGTTGTGGACCCACCTATAGGCGCATATTACTAACACACTCTCTAAATAATAAAAAAAATTCTGCGCCATTGACTTTAGACCAGGTTTGAGTTGGTCAATGGTGCGGTCTATTTCAGTTGCCTCAAAATAGCAACGGGCCAACGATACGCCTGAACACACCTGGTTTTCAGAACAGCACGCCCATGGGCGCACAAATGGATGCAAATGCATTTGCTATTTAAACAACGTGGAGCAGGACGTGAAAATGATAACTGCGTCGGGCTGAAACTAGCAAAAAACACCTGTGCCGCGCCAGGTGTACGATAGGGCCCTCAGTCTTCTTCATCCCTCTTATGTGCCACAAGAAAAGAATGTTGGTCTTCCGTCGGGGGTCTTCAGAGAGCTTTTATGCTTGCTATTAGTATTCTATGCCTCCTGTGATCAGTGTTACACCACCTAGTGGTTTACTTAGATTTACCAGCTGGATTGTCAAAGGGCTTAATTCATAGATAAAACGTAATAAAATTCTTAACCATTTGAAGCAGTTAAACACCAAAATAGCTTTTATTCAAGAAACTCACCTCACAATTGCTGATCATTTAAAGATTCAAAGGGAGTGGGTAGGCCAGCTGTACCACTCCTCCTTTTCTAGTAAGTCACGGGGCGTGGCTATTCTTAGGTCATTCATAGGTCAGTTCCATTTTCTATGTCTAAGGTCATTTCTGACCCAAACGGACGCTTCATCATTATTACAGGCCATATTAACGGAGTGCGTTCAGTACTAGCAAATGTGGATTGAATTGGGACAATGAAGATTTTTCAAGAATTTTCTATTCTCCCCCCCTGATTTAAACTCTAGCCAACTTATTTTAGGTGGAGATATTAACTGTTGTCTGAATATTCTTTTAGATTGTTCTCCTTCAAAACCCCGAGCTGTATCTAAATCCTCAAAAACTATTGAGCTGTTTATGGAACAATACGCAGTTTCTGATGTCTTGCGTTTTTTTAATCCTAGTGCAAAACAGTTTTCCTTCTTTTCAGCTGTTCACCAAACCTTTTCTCGGATTGATTATTTTCTTCTTGATAATAAAGTAATTCCACTTATCCGTGACTGTTCCTACAGTTCTATTGTAATCTCTCACTTCCTGCATGGTGGGATAACTTTCAGATTTTTGGCACCTAAATTCTCTGTTACTTAATGACCCAGATTTTCTAAAAGTTATTAACGACCGGATCGACCTTTTTATTTCCACAAATGTCACCCTCTACACTTCAGCTGTCACTATATGGGAAGCATGTAAAGCCTTTTTGAGAGGAGAAATTATATTTTATTCAGCATACCAGAGAAAAAGTCAGCTGAACAGCTTTAATTAGGTCTCTGGCTTAGCTTCAATCCAGAGCGGTAGTTTCGCCTAGCCCAGATTTGTATAACAAAATTCTTACAACAAAAGCTGAGTTTGACCTGCTAGCAACGCGTGACGCAATTGAAGCTCTTCGCAAAAGCCGTTATAACTATTATGAATTCGGTGACAAACCAAGTAAATTGCTTGCACACCAAATGCGTCAAACCTCTGACCCATGTTACTCAGATTTCTACATCTTCTGGTCCTACAATCAATCCTCTTCTTTTTAATGATCAGTTTAGGGATTTCTATACATCTTTGTACACTTCAGAAAGTTTTACTGAAGAATCACACCTTGAAAGCTTTTTTAACCATCTTGACATTCCTATTATGGATCCTGATTCAGCCTCTAAACTGGATGAACCTCTTACTTTACATGAAATGAAGTCTTCATTGAACCTACTGCAGAATGGAAAGTGTCCAGGTCCAGATGGGTTTCCCGCAGAATTCTATAAGATATTTTCAGATAAACTATCCCCTCTTCTATTGAACATGTTTAATGAGTCATATAAATCTGGTATCCTTCCTCAAACCTTACGCCAGGCCACTATTTCCCTAATTCTTAAAAAAGATAAAGACCCTCTTCAGTGCAGCAATTATCGCCCGATTTCTTTACTGTGCGCAGACATAAAACTACTTGCTAAGACATTTGCACGTCGTTTGGATCCGCTCTGTCATTTCACCAGATCAGACTGGTTTTATTAAACATAGGCATTCTTTCCATAACATCAGACATCACTTTAATATTCTTTACACTATTCCCCATAAAAAGATCCCCGAGTTAGTCATCTCTATGGGTGCTGAAAAGGCATTTGATAGAGCTGAGTGGGATTTCTTGTTTTATACTTTAAAAAAAATTTGGAATAGGTGATCATTTTCTATCTTGGATTAAGCTTTTGTACACTTCTCCCCTAGCTTGTGTACGCACAAATAACCACTATTCAAAGTATTTTCCTCTTGGTAGAGGAACAAGGCAAGGTTGCTCCCCTCTGCTGTTTGCTGTGGCTATCGAGCCATTAGCCAGCGCTCTCAGAGGTAGTCTGATATTAGACATTTCCAGGGGGGGAGTGGAGCACATAGTGTCCTTGTATGCAGACAACCTTTTATTGTTTGTCTCTGACCCGGCCAATTCTATTTCTCTGGTGCTTACATTGCTATCAGAGTTTGGTCAAATTAAATCTGACTAAAAGTGAAGTAATGCCTATCAATAATGCTGCCTCTGAATTTCCACTATCTTCCTTACCATTCAAGCCTCTTCTTTACATAGCTTCAAATATTTAGGTGTACAGGTGACAAAGAGTTTTATGGAGCTATTTAATCAGAATTTTTCTCCATTGCTCAGCCGTCTCACACAGGATTTTCACCACTGGTCTTTTCTTCCTTTGTCCTCAGTAGGCAGAATCTGTGTGAAGATGAATGTGCTCCATAAATTCTTATTTTTTTTCAGTGTATCCCTATTTTTGTCCCAAAGTCTTTTTTTTTGTTACATTAAACAGTTCTATTTCTCAATTCATATGGAATGGCAAGACTCCAAAGATTCGAAACCTAAGCGTTTGAGTGGGTTGGTCCTTCCTAATTTTCTGTTTTATTATTGAGCTGTGAACATACGGTCCATGTTACACTGGATTAATTCAATAAATCTGGATGACGCCCCAGCATGGTTAAACATTGAGAATATTTTTTGTAAATCCTCTACGCTGAAAGCTCTTTTATGTTTTGCTATCACACTTTCTCCACTGAAGTACTCTGATAACATAATAGTGAAAAACTGTCTCAAAATTTGGATTCAGTTTTTACGTAATTTTGGTCTTTAAGTTACCTCCTTGTCTTCGCCGATATATTTTAATCCTTTGTTTCCTCCTCTTTGGTTGGCGCATATGCCTATTGGAGGAATCAAGGGGTCCATTTGGTAGCTGATCTTTATAATGACGGCACATTTGCCTCATTTGTCAGCTAAATGTTTTGTATAACATTCCAAGAAGCCACTTTTTTGGATATTTACAAGTGCGTGACTTTGTTTGTAAAACCTTTCCAAATTTTCCCAATGCCCCATCTCCTTCTGAAGTTGATACTATCCTATGTCTTGATGTCTGTGCTAAAGGCTCAGTTTCTAAGTTAATTGACTTCTTTGCTACTTTACAGTCTTTCCCTGTTGACAGTTTGCGTACCTTTTGGTCTTCGGACTTTAATATTGAAATAGACCAGGATACATGGGAGGCAGTTTTGGACAGGGTCCATTCCTCATCTGTTTGCGCACGTCATTGCCTTATTCAATGTAAGGTGGTTCATAGAGTTCATTGGTCAAAGTGCAAGCTTGCACGGATCGATCCATCCATTGACCCAGAGTGTGACAGGTGTCACTTAGGTTTAGCCACACTAACCCATATGTTCTGGACCTGTCCAGCTCTTTTTTCATGTTGGGGGTCAGTATTTTACTCTCTTTCAGCCATTACATCTGTAGACACAACACCATCACCTATTATTGGCCTTTTTGGTGTGGTGCCCCGGCCACTCGTTATGCCTTGCCCACTAATTTTTTTAATTTTGTGGCCTTTCTTACATTGCTTGCTAGACGTGTTATTTTATTAAACTGGAAGAGCCCCCAGCCATCCTCTCACACATGGTGGATGAAGGATGTACTGTTCTTTATGAAACTAGAGAAGATTAGATACTCTCTACAAGGGCCTAACAGAACTTTTACTAAAATTTGGAAGCCCTTTCTTATTAATGTTGAATCTCTCCAGCTGGACGTAGACTGATCACTCCCTCCAACCTTTCTACATAATATGTTTGCTGGTTAATTAGCTTGTAACCCTTTTTCACCTCTAATTTGTGTATTGGGATGGTTGTACACATGTATGTATATGCGTTTTTTGGGTGTGTAGGTGCACTTATGTATGCACTTATATCATTTGTATTTTTATTCTTTATCTTTTTGGGGGGGTTTTCCCCTCTATTGTTGTTATTTGTATTGTCACCATGTTTTTTATTTTATTTTTATCTGGTATTTTATGTTTGTGAAATGTATAAAATTATAAAATTTAAAATAAATCATAAACAAACAAACAAAATTTACTCAACCTCAGACCATCGAAGATGTAGATAAGTTTGTTTCTTCATCAGATTTGTAGAAATGTAGCATAGCATCAGTGTCTCAGCAATGGATGCTCTGCAGTGAATGGGTGCCGTCAGAATGAGAGTCCAAGCAGCTGATAAAAACATCACAATAATCCACATCACTCCAGTCCATCAGTTAACATCTGGTGAAGACAAAAGCTGTGTGTTTGTAAGAAACAAATCCATTGTTAAGATGTCCATAATCCTTTCTCCAGTAAAAGACTTTTTCACTGGAGGAAGCGTTATTATGGACCCATAATTTAGCCAGAAGCAACAGGTTTAAGTTTAAAACGTCTTATTAATATATTTGTATATTTGACACATTTAAAATCTGAAACAAGACTTAATATTTTAAGTCATTTTGCTTCTCAAAATGAATGCATCTTGATTGAAGAGTAATTAGATATTTGTACTGGAAAACAAGAGAAAAAAAATACTGAATAAGAAAATCAGTTTTAAGAGGCTGAAGTTGACAGGCATCATCAGGAGGTCATTCTAGTTCTGGCTCAGCTTCACTTCCCTCGTGAGCTGATTGAATGGAGCCCTGTATTCTGTGCAATTGGCCAGTATTTCCCACAGTGCTTAGTGCCAGCTGAATCGACACTTCCTCCTGGTTCAGATTGACTCATGTGAGGTGTGAACAGTCTGGTCCTCCACCTCTGATTGTGCTGGGATTGAGAGCCTGAGCTCTGCTGGATGGAAGTGGCACCTGTGAACCCACACATGTTTTTTTGTCCAGTACTGCTATTATATTGTGTAAAAGCTGTTATTATACAGCCTATAACTTGCAAGCTTGTTCATTCGTTGATCCTTAAAAGCACAGTGCCTGGCAACCCTTTTCACAGGCAAACACCACTCATAATTTCTTCAGGGAAAAAAAAAATCCTCATTGTAAAAAATGTTTGTAATTTTTACAGAACCTGGTGGCAAGTTACCATACCTTATACGGGGAACATTCGTATTTGTTTTAAACATTGAATTATATGTTATATTCTGTATATGTTATATTTTATTGATTTTAATAATAAACGTTGAAATTAACATTACCTAAGACTAATAAAAGTGAAGTATTTGAATAAAATCATTTTGATACAGATGGATGGGTATGCTGCAGTATTTCTGCAGCATGTAAGAAATGCTAGCAATGTGCTAAAACATGCTAAAATGTTAGAAACATGCTTGCAGTGTGCTAAAACATGCTGGCAGCATGCTATAACATCATGAATCAGAATAAGAATGAGCATTATTTGCCAAGTGTGCTCAAAAAAACATGCTAGCAATGTGTTAAAACATGCTAAATCATGCTAGCCACATGTTAACAATACCTTACAACAATTAAGAAATGCTAACTGTCAGAAACATGCTAACAGTGCTTAGAAAGATGTGGTCTGATGTGGTTTGTTAGTAATCTTATGAGGTTTAATTGGATCTGAAAAGGTTTGTTGGAGGCTGAATTGGTTTGAAAGGATTATTTGGGGGTCACCTAATGAGGTCAGATGGGGTCTGATGTGGTCTGACTGAGATTGACTGATTGTTTGATTGTTTATTTGTTTGTTTGTATCCGACTTTCCTCACCCTAACCCATTTAACTTCAAGCTTCTAGAACTATATACTTTCAGGCCAGGCTTTGTCAAGCCAACAAGCTTGCTATCAAGTAATGTGTCTGTACTTTAGCTACCTGCTAACAGCAAACATTATAGAGGTCAGTAGCGACTATATGGTATTTGTGTCTAGTTGCTTCCTATTTAGAGTTCCAGATCAGTTCAGTTTTGTGTAGGGTGGTGCTTTAGATCAGTTCAGAGCTGCTCGCTGAAACAGTGTGCAAGTGTATGTTGATTCACTCTGTCGGATTTGTTAAAATGACACAGCATGTTCCTGCGATTCACAGAGACTCTCATTTTCTCAGTAGTGGAAGCGTGTGCGTGTGTGTGTGTGTTTGTGTTTGTGTATATCTGAATAACTGTCTTGTCCATTAAAAGTCATGTCAAAAAAGGGCATACATCTTTCTAATTATTTCAAAAGCTGTTTTAAATGTATAGCTAAATGTAACAAATTATAAATCCATAAATATAATTTATATTTTGTTGCACCACATGACATTTGACAATCTGAACTAGCCTTGCTTTGTCAAATTATCTGCTATTTTAAGAGACTTATTGGCTTTGATATCAATTCCTTTTATTTTGCATGTTGGTTGCACCACATGACTTAGATCTAGTAGTCACTAGTCAAAAGGTTTTTAAATATTAATAATAAAACACACACACACACACACACACACAAAAACGGCCAACGTTTTTTTGTTTTTTCCTTCAAGAATTTCACTCTTTTGAGTTTTGTTCTCTGTGATACCAGGACAGTTGTGCACTGACATTTTCAACAGTATTTGTTCATGTATTTTTAAATGCGCCCAGAAATCACTTCTAGGGGCAAATATTACCCCTTTAATGGGAAAGTTAAAGAGGTCCTATTATGCTCTTTTACAAAGTCTTGATTTTGTTTTGGGGTGTACTATAACATGCTCTCATGCTTGGTGGTTCGAAAAACGCATTATTTTTCACATAATTTTCATTATTACTATGCCTTTCTCCCTAGCCTGGCACAAACAGCTCGATTAGTTCTGTGTTTGATGAAGGCCCGTCTTCCAAAAAACAAAATGTGTCGTGATTGGTTAGCTGTCCCAGTGCATTGTGATTGGTGAACAGCTTAGACGGTGTTTCAGTACTGCCCGCCCCTTGCCAAAGCAGCAAGTTGATGGCATCAATATTGCCATAAAAAATTTGAGCCGGATTCAGACCCCGAGAATATTGAACAAGAGGATCGCGCAGAACCTTTGCACACATGGATATTGCAAGACAGAATGGTAACGTTATTGTTGTTGTTTTTTTTTTTTTGCTAAATCACAATGTCAACAATCACTTAAAAATAACTGCATTTACTATGTACAGATAAGTGCAACTGTAATATGTATTATGTTTATTATTCTTTAATGCTAACATTATAACATGAATTGCAGTGAAACAGTTGAATTTACCGAACCATAGTCTCATAATTGAAGTGTAAATTCTGCAGACTGCATCATTGTCCAGTATTGTACTGTCAGCAATTTATGGGCAGCCCAGCTGAGCCTTTTGGCCTGAACCTTCGTTATTATGCATAGCTTCCTCTTTTCCATCGTCTGCCTCATCTTTTCTTCCTCCACCCCAAGAGTTTATTTTTTTCAGCCTGAGTCTGTGTGTGTGTGTGTGTGTGTGTGTGTGTGTGTGTGTGTGTGTTGAGACTTTGGGCAGTTCATAAGGTTTTCATAAAGCTTCGTTCTTCACTCGTAATGTGAAGGCAGTTGCTCGTTTTATGCCACTAAAATGACCGTCTTCTGTTAAAACGATTGCAGTTGCATGACATTTGCATGGAGAGATCAAGAAATTCTATAATACTTGAAGTTGTCCATTAGCATTCTCATTCAACTCAATGGTGGTTGCTCAGGACCCCCCAAAAGTATGCAAACTACACACAGCTTTGCTCGTTTGTTTTCCTGCTAAATTATGTAGTTGCAGCATCTACCAGCAGGGAATAACCTATTCACGCTAAACCATGGCCAGTTGGGAGAGATTATTGCAAATAGAGACCACAGACGGCGCTGCTGAACACTTCTGGATTGTAAAGAAAGCTGTTGAGTCATTTAATTATTCACTCAAACTTTTTAGTTAAAACATTCATTCATTTGTTCAGTAATGCCACTACTGAGACTATTCCTGCTTTGGCTTTGTTTGGAGGTATTTTAGTTGGTAAACCAGAAATAGGTCATATTTTTACATGTACAAAAGTTTGAGGGGTTGAATAAAAATACTTTTCCTCAACCAGGATGCATTAAACTGATTAACAATGGCACTAAAGACATATAAAGTTTGAAAGGATTTCGGTTTCAAATGTGGTTCTTATGAACATCAAAGATTCCTGAAAAAAAATGTATGAGGGTTTCCAAATTGGTAATAATCATAACTGTTGAGCAGCAAACCAGCATATTAAAATGATGCTGAAAAATAAGCATGAGAAGAGCTGTTTTAAATTGTAATGATATTTCACAATTTTACTGTTTGCCTTGGTGACCATACAAGACTTCTTTCAAAAACATTCAAATCGTACCAATACCAAGATTTTTTTTATTGTATATTTAATATAGATTAGATAAATAAATATATTAACATATAATGTTATTTATGTATTTAGATTTGATTTAGTTATTTAGTTAGTGGTTATTAATACTGAAATCTGTCTTGCAGTCTCTTTTGGATGCTTAGATAAATGAAATGTATTCACATATAATTTTATTTATTTCTGTATGTATGTATGTAGTTATTAATACATTATTTTATCTTGCAGCCTCTTCTTGATTCTTTGGCAGATCTCCCTGAATGGTATGGAGTCAAAAGCATGCAGGCCAACTGGATTGGCGACTGCTCAGGCTGCTTT
>JAUZSZ010000123.1:4781043-4793832 GCA_034780575.1 Labeobarbus marequensis | reverse complement strand
GTCAATGTGCAATAAAAAAAATCTCCAATTTAAAAGCTCCCATTTACAGTCTAATGTGATACATTTGAACCTTTTAAAAGCTTTACAAAGAACTTTTTTATTCTCTAGTTGTTTAGAAGAACATCGTCAGCGCCGTTGCGCTACAGGCGTCATGAGTTTGAATCCCAGCTCGAGGACCTTTCTCGATCCCTTTCTCTCTCTCTCACTTCGCTTTCTGCCATCTCTACACTGTCCTATCATAATAGGCAAAACACCAGAAAAAAGAAAGAACAGGATCTATGATCTATAGAAGTTTATTTCTTCCGACAAATTAAAAAAAAAAAAATGTAATTGCAACTTTTTTCTTGCAATTCAGAGTTTACATTGAGATATAAATTCGGACTTTTTTCTTGCAATTGCAAAGTTATAAATTTGTTATTAAAACTTATTTAAACTGAAAAAGGTAATTGCGAATTTTTATCTGAGAATTCTGACTTCTGAGTTTATAAGTATCAATTTAGAGGTTTTTTCCTTGTATTTCTGAAAAAAAAAGGCAAATTTGCTCAACTGCAACTGACTTTTTAGCTAACAATCATGACTTGTTTTCTCACAATTATGAATTTATTTCTCCAAATTTGGACTTATTCCTCACAGTTCTCAGAATTGAAAGATTTAAAGTCAGAATTGTGAGATATAAAACTGAGAAGGAAAGTTGGAATTACTCTGAATTAATAAACTCAGAATTGTGAGCAAAAAAGTCACAATTACCATTTTTTTTTTTTGTGTTATGTTTATATGATATTGGACCCTGGACCATAAAACCAGTCATAAGGGTCAATTTTCCAAAATTGGGATTTATACATGACATGAAAGCTGAATAAATAAGCTTTCCATTGATGTATGGTTTGTTATGATAGGACAATATTTTGCTGAGATACAACTATTTGAAAATCTTGAATCTGAGGGTGCAAAAAAATCTAAATATTGAGAAAATCGCCTTTAAAGTTGTCCAAATGAAGTTCTTAGCAATGCATAGTACTTATCAAAAATTAAGTTTCGATATATTTACAGTAGAAAATTTACTAAATATCTTCATGGAACATTGATCTTTACTTAATGTCCTAATGATTTTTGGCATAAAAGAAAAATCAATCATTTTGACCCGTACAATGTATTTTTGGCTATGTAATGTGATTGTGATGTCATGACCATAATGATTTCTGAGTCATTTTTGCTGTTTAGTTTTAACAAATCTCAATATTAGAGTCAAGCACTTATTTCAAAAGAGCAAGAACAATCCAGTTGTCCATGATATGACCTTGTTAAGTCACTCTGAACTAGGAGTTTCCCTAGTTGTTTTCTGTGGGATTTGCAGTGTGTTTCATGTGGTGTGGTGTGTGTGTTCGTCCCTCTGAGGGCCAGTTCCCCTGAGCAGAGGTCCTGCTGGGACAAGGGTCTTCTGTAGTGCCCTGTGAGCAGCTGGGACAGCAGAATTACTCCCACCATCTGCTGCCCGCACCTCTCACGTATGTCTACAAATGCTGCGCTCACATTCTCTGATTAGTTTCCTATCAGCTCAGAATGTAAAACACACTCCAGTGCAGTCTTAACTCTGTAAAGCCTACTGTATCATATTTGATACGTCAGATTCTATAGCCTCTAAATGATCAATGTGACTTTGTTGATAAATGACACAATCCACTACATGCCTTGTCATCTATTGATAGTTTATACTTTTTTTAGCAAAAGGCCTTAGTGTAATTGTCCAAACGTCTGCCTTTAATTTTATGTCTAAAGTTTCAATAAACTGTTTCATTTAAAAAAAGAGAGATGTCAGGTTATACATGGATGAAGTCAACATTTCTTCAAAACTGACCCTATTTTATAGCTCATAATCATTGTTTTAGGCTACTAATGTAGCCTTTCTATAGTCTTGCCACTAGTTAATGCAGTAATGTAAAACAGGTCACTTCAATAACAGCAAATATAAATAGATATGTTTCCACTGGGATACAGTATGTACAGATGCTCTGGAGGATGAACATGACTTTCAGTTTTATATCCTGCTCACCTTCCTGCTTTTCCACTCCTTTGAATTTCCATTACTTTTCCATGGATAAGGATTTGTAAAAATCATTTCAGACTGTCCTCACAAATTGCACTTTCTAGCTGACTGAATATTTTATAACAGAGTGTAACTGGAAAATTTTTAATTCACTACAGAAATTCCCATGCCTTTTGAATATTTGATTATTTTTCATGATTGTTTTTTTTTTTCAGGTCTGGAAATCACAATGTTAAAATTCTGTCGCATTTGTTTTCCATGACCATGGGAATCCTGTTAAATAATTATGGCCTGACTCCCAGAACAACATTTTCATCCTTCCTACGATCGACTGCATTCAGATCTGACTCTATTCTGGTATGTAATGTTCACTTTTCACAATTCTGTCAATTCCTGATAGATTAATTCAAGCCCATGGGTTGTTGTCTTTAAAATAAAGGGTTCTTAATTCTCAGGTTACTAAAAGATACATTATTGTTTTTAAAAAAAGATTTTTGGCTGATTACATTGTAAAAAATGCAACTGCACGTTTTCCAGTTTACAAAACTTTTCGAGTCTCACATACTAAAAAATGCTATTTTCTTGAAACAACATAAAAACCCTTGTCAGACCAACAAAATTACACCAAATGTTGTCCCAACTTGTCAAAAACAGTTGTCTGAACAAAGAATTTCATATTGTTGAAATTTCAAGGCATAGTGAGTTCCCAGCATGCACTGCAGCATGAATAAATTATGCAGTTACTGTTATAGGATTATTTTTTTTGCTGTTTGCTGACTTAATTTAAACTTTTTTGTTGTTGTTTTGTCATTATTGTTGGTTATTTGTTGTACTGTGATGTAAAGAGCTCATCTTTTTAACATTTGTTGGTTGTCACCATTTTTGAGGTTCGTGTGTCTAGTTTTGAGGCCTAGAGAATGTTCAACCACTCAAATCCATTTTCTGGGTATCTTAGGTTTGTAAGTTGTTTTACAAGCAAAGATAATGTTGTCTACATATTAGACTAAGTTATCCATTAAAATTTGTCATTTGTAAATAAACATAAAATCCATAATATGGTGACTTTTTAAACATTCTTTTTTTTTCTTCCAGGAAACCTATTAGCAAAATAAGACAATCAGCATTGCATGAACTAACAAATTTACATTGGCTGAACAAAGTATCGTTACTGAGAAGAACTAAAATACTATTGTTGAGACAACTCAAAAGTCTTACTGCGTCGTTGCCTTATTTTTTTACGTTTGCTCAACAATTGATTTTTTACAGTGTAGGGATCTTGAGTTGCTTTATGGTTCATCGGATTATAAATTCATGTTTCATTGTAGGTTCCTGTTTTGTTTTGGATTCTGGGTTCTTTGATGGTTTGTAAAGAACTAGAGAATCAACAGTTCTATGCAGAATTTAAAAGGTTCTGCGATGACATCACACTATTTCTGAATCTAGCTGGAATCAGAATCGTAATTGGAAGCGTCGCTGTCATTCTGATTGTCTTTCTCTCAGTCTCTCCGCAAGTTATGGATTATGTGAGCGGTTTCACGATGAGCAAATCAAACAAACAAAACAAACATGAATCCACAGTGAGGCTCGGCAGATGCCAGGAACGCTCTCATTCTCTGATTTCTCTGTCTGGTTTCTGTCTCTTCTTTTTCTCTTCTGTTCATTAGATGATAGAGAGCCGTTTCTCACTCACACACATTTCCAACAAATTATTCCCTCAGAGAGCAGAGAGAGATGGAGGTATAGTTAGAGAAATCTAATATAAACTAACCCTTTTGTTGTGCTCTGTTCTGACAGAAAATAGATCAATCTAATGAGAAATCATTCTACAGTACATTTGTTTGTCTTTTTTTGTGCGACACGTTCTTATCTTCACAACAAGCTACTGTACATCTCTATTAGATTCAGTTGACCCCTTGATAAGCTCCACCCAATTGGTTTAAATCTTCCTTTGGGGATGTTTTGAAAGATTAAAATGCTTCATAGTTCATGTCAATGTTCTTTAAGTTTTCTTAACTTAAAGGGTTTGAGTTCAGGTTTATCTACAGTATATATTAATTATTATAACTAGCTTTATTTTAAAATAATATTTAGTGACATGCCCCCATTTATCCCCATTTAGTGTGTGTGTGTGTGTGGTGTAATTGGACGTGATGGAGTTTAATTTGTTTATTGTAAATGTATTTGTCTGAAGGGGGAGATCAATGTACCTGCTACGTTCGCTCAAACTGACTTAATACAAAGACTCTGTGTCTTTCTCTATTTTAAGTAATCTTTTTTTTTTTCCTTGTTTCAATCAGTTTTGGTATTATTTATTTAGTATTATGTATATATACTGTTATAGTATTTATTAATATTTTTAATTAGCTTTAATCGTTGTTTCCATGTAAATTTTAGTTTAAGTTATAGTAATTTGGTATGTGCATTTGTGGTTTTTATTAGTTTTTTTTTTATTAATAATTTATAAATAATCTTTCATTTTTATTCCAGTTGTAATCATTTTATTTTGTCACTTATTTTATTCATTATAAATACTTTTATGTAGCTTTAATTTATAGTTCTATTTTGTATGAAGTGTACTACTTCAACTTAAAAGTAAATAAAAAAATAAATATTGCTTCGGCAACTAAGTAACTATAGTTTATATATATAATTTTCCCCCCCAACTTTATTTCAATAAAACCTACTTGTAGTAGTTTTAGTTTAGAATAACAACACAAGTTTCAAGTAACAGACTGATCATTCAGTTAACAGTCGTTTATTATGATTAAAATAATAATCACATAAGTTTTGATTTAACTTTTTATATTTCTATATAGATTTAATTTTAATTTAGATTTAATTTATATATAGAATTTATATAGAAATATAGCTTTTAATTTCAGTTTTAGTAATTATGGTACTTATTTCAGTTGCAAGTCAAATATTTCTAATCAAGTTTGTCACTTAATATTTCGATTTTATTTCAGCTTTATTTTAATAACTGAAAACATTTTTTATAGTTTTATTTGACAATAACAACACTAGTTGAGTAACAGATCAACCTTTTGTTTATCTTAATCATCACAATCACAGTGTTTTGAATCAACCATTACTTTGTTTCATTCCACTTCCAAAAAAATAAAAAAGTCAATACAACATTCTCAGTTGCCGCTGCTTTTCACTCTAAACTCTCTCTCTTTCTCTCTGTCTGGTTTGCTCTTCAGTCACGCTTCAGTGAGAGTGGTATTCCCTCCGCGATTCCTTCGACTCCCACTCATTCAAACTCCAGCCACATTCATTCCCATCTTTTCTTCTGTCTATCCACAGATTTTTCCCATTTAGGCCAGTTACTCACTAGCTTAACTGCATGTCTACTGTATTTGACGTGTGTTGTTGTTGTGTTAGTGTGACGGTGACACATCTCAGTGCTCATAGCGGGTGATAGAGTTTCCTGTTATTAAGTTTTTGTTTTTTGTGTTGTTATTCAGGTAACTGCTGTGAACATGTTGACTGTAAGTAATTGTGGATTCTGCTTGAATTGTTGCTCTGCAGTGTCAATTGTTGAAGTGAAAGAGAAACTGAATGCAGAAGACTGCTTCGCCTTGAATGCTTATGCAGTGCTTTTGTTGTTTTTCAGAAAGCAACAACGCACAAAATTGAGCATGTGTAGCATTTGCATTCAGATACTTGCATAGCGTTTCAGGAATAACAAAATACTGCATACACACACACACACACACACACACAACTGTTCAAAAGTTTTTTAATGTTAATGAAGGAAGTCACCAAGGCTGCATTTATTTAATCAAAAATACAGTAAAAATAGTAATATTGTGAAAAATTAGTACAATTTCAAAATAAGTGTTTCTATTGTAATACATTCTAAAATGAAATTTAGTTCTATGTTCAAAGCTGAATTTTCAGCATCATTACTCCAGTCTTCAGTGTCACATGATCCTTCAGAAATCATTCTAATATGCTGATTTGCTGCTCAAGAAGCAATATCTGATTATTATCAATGATGAAAACACTTGTGCTACTTCATATTTTTTGTGGAAACCGTTCAAAAGAACAGCACTGACCCCAAAAATTTGAATGGTAGTGTAGGTAAATAATGCTGTATGCTGTTCATTACTATGTATTGTGCTCTTTTCTAAACATTCATTCATACTTGACAGCAGTGACTATTTGTTTTAATTTATGGTTCCTCTGATGTTTATTTTAAACCATCACAAGGCTAAGTGAGATTAAGATTTATAATCTATTAGCAATCTTTAGTTTCAGGTGTTATGATGGAGTCTTTTGTTCCTGTTTGTTGTATGTGCACATTTATGTTTGACGGTCATATTTGAAGCAGTAGGTCTGGTCTGTGTTGGATGTCAGGCTTCATCTCAGTTTGTCTGTGTTTTGTAAATGATTTAGCTTGTGGTTCGGGCGTGTGTGTGTGTGTTCGGAGCATATAGGCTGACAGGAAACAGCACTGGGTCTGACTGAACTAAACTAAACCGAGCCCATGCACTGCGGTGAAGTTCAGATAAACCTTCATTCCATGCATTCATTCAGTCTTGTTTCCTCGCACTTTATTTAGCTCTGCTCTGGCCCCTGGGACCGGCAGCTATTTGAAGGAAAATGAGCATTCCTGAGCTTCTCCTCTGCATGACTGCCTCTGACCCACAGCGTTGCTCTCCGCAACGGCTCTTTTGTTCTCTGTGTGTGTCCAGAGTCTTGTTATAAGCACAGTAAACGTGTCCGTGTGTACCTCCACCTGTTTACATGGATTACGAGACTAAAGATGGTGAGAGTGCGCAGCGCATAGTTGCTCAGGAGAGAGCGGTTGCCCTGCTGGAGAGGAATGCGGGGAGCGTGCGAGTGAGGTGGGCTGATGGGTCCGATGAGCAGATTAGAGGAATGTCTGATGTGTTTGGTCAGCTGGAGCCAGAGAGGGAACGAGAGAAACAGGTGTTTGATCTCCTGGGTCAGAGCGCAGTACGTAAATGAAGACATTCATTTGTGTGTGTGACAGCAGCATTTGAGTGCTTGGCCAATGCATTGCAAGTGCATAGTCCCACTGTACATACTTACCAACACAGTAACGAAAAAGGATTTCGCTTCAACGGTGGGACTCTATTAAATCTGTTTAGTGTTTTTTTTTTTTTTTTACTAAGTTCTGTTTTTTCAGATTTTTATTATTATTATTATGCTGGGTTCTATTATTCTGTTAAAATGAAATTTTAGTAGTCAAAAAGCATGTCTGATTAATTGAAATCATGAAACTTGTACAGTTTAACAATTTTATTTTTTTTCATCAATTCCTTGTTTCCTGTTTTAATTATTGATTCCATTTTAATGTGTTAATTAAATTTTAATAAACAAAAACAGGTCTAATCATTTGAGACCATGAAACTTTAACAATTTGTTTGATTTATTAAAATTAAAACATAGTAGAAAAACGGTATTAATTTTTAATAATTTAATAATTGTATTACTATTTTTTTTATTGCATTTAGAAATACGGCATGCTATTATTCTCTTCACAATTTCTTCAAGTTGACTCAAACTTTTATTTTGACAGGTTGTCGTAAAGACCTTTTCTTTGGTTCATATGTGTGTCTATGTGATGGTAGTTTTTTTATTAAATTTAATTTTACTAAATTCTGCGATTCAGTCCATGTTAGAAATCATAGAGCCCTACAAATGTCTGTGCCTTTAAAGTGATTCCAACTGTTTTCTATAAATATATCAACTTGTTCAAGATTCTAGAACTATTTGCATAGCATTAATTTGACTTTTTTTTTATTTTTTTTTTTTTGCACAGATAATTCACACTGGTTTGTAAGTAACATTTTTACTTTAAAAAGTACTCTAAAATACTCGTCAAGAAGATTATAAACATTTTAGTTCCCCTCGCTCCACAACAAATCTTTTCAATTTTATGATTTTCAGAACAGAACAGGAATGAAAACTATAAAACAAACATGAAACCATTTATTATAAATGCCAAGCCTAAACATTTATTTGAAGCAAAAAATATGCAAATATACAAATAAACTTGGGCTCACGTTCCTCTTTCATTTTGGAAAAATTCAAATATGTTTGCTTTGTGCATGTTTTGAATGCTTGATGTTAATTTCACTGTGTAAGTCACAGAACGTTTCAGAAAAAATGCAACTTATATTCCATGAAATACAGTAAACAGTAAATAGACACCAAAATGGCTAAATGTTGGGCTATAATTTGGCCATAGTTTTAGCCATCAGATACTGAAGACACTTTGTAAATGGTTTATTCTACAGTATAGACTAGGGATGATAAGATTCACTGATTTGCATCGGTGCATCCATATAAAAGGTAACGATGCGATGCATCGGTTTAAAAAATGTTGGTATTTTTTATCACAATGCATTGCTTCTAACATATTTTGCATTGGTAAAAACTATTTATATATAAGTTTTAGTAGATGCACTATATTTTTGATTATTTAGAAAGTGACCAATAATTTGTGACCAAAATTTGTATATTATGTAGATTGATTTCTCCTCTAAACTGTTTCTCAAGCATGTTCTGTCATCACTGCTGCTACGTGAATGTGACATCGCAACACTATGGAGACCGAGGTGTGTCCTGAGAGTCACATAAAGTATAACATGGCTGTCTGTCTGAACCAAAGAAATAAAAGCCAACTATCTGTACCATATTGAATTGCATAGCATCATATTTTTTTCAATTGCATTGTATTGCACTGAATCGCATTGTGTCGCACTGCATCATAATAGTGGTGAATCGTATTTCATCGCGTTGGTAGCTGCTTCATATGTATCTTTAATGTATTGTATCGGCTGTGCATCGATATGCGTATCACATTGCCCTCAATTATGGAGATGCACATCCCTAGTATAGATGTCTTCTGTGATTGTAAGTCCACAACTCAAACTGTCAGCGAGCTCAAAACTACAGTGTCCTAGTTTTGGCATGTCACTCAAGTTGCTTAATATAAATTATTCCAAATTTTAAAAAACAGTTTTTTATGTTGCAGATTGAGTTGGATCAATCCTCTACGCTCAAACTGATCTCTCAGTTATATCCTACAGAAGAACTCTTGCTGTGTTTAGATCAGAGGCCTTCGTCAAGCAGAGAGACTTAGAAATCATCATAGACTACACAAACGGCCCATATAAGGGAAAGTGTGAAGGAAAACATCGCAAAGCCCCCATAATACTTAAAATCTCAACAGGCCGAGAAGAAATGCTTTGATTTCTGGCTTCTTTTTGGACTCACTTCATGGACTTCAGAAATTTGTGCAGGAAATGGCATAGTCTGCTGCACTAAATAGTGCAAGTATTTTACATTTCAAACTCCCTGCTTTGAACATCAGATGAGTCTTTGTATGTCTTTACCAAACACAAGCTCATAGAGGAAAAACCCAAAAGTCACTGACTCTACCACTCCCAAACTCTTTATCTCCTCTGGACAATCAAGATTTGCCGCATTGAACTGAATTTGGCTTGTTTTGTGGCTTCTCTGTGAAGTCCCGGTGTTTGGCGGAGATGGCTGCAGTGGTTTGTGTGAAGGGACAGAAGATCATTGTTCTGGAGCTGTTAGGAGGGCAGCTTTTTCGTGACCCAGTCCAAATGCGCTCCGTATCAGACCCACCAGGGATTCCCTGACATTTAAGTGCAGTAAAGAGGTTTTTCAGCTGAAATTGGATGGTATGGTGGCTTGGTTGTCCTGTATCATCAAATGTTTGTATAGGTACAGTGGCCATAAAAACGCCAATGCATTAGATAACAAAACAACAAAGCAATGGCATCTTTGGTTATCTGATCAATTAGCTGCATTAGTTGATCTTAAAGGGTTAGTTTCCTCAAAAATGGAAATTCTGTCATCTTTTACTCGCTCTCATGTCATTCCCAACCTATATGACTTTTTTGCAGAACGTTAAAGATGATGTTAAAAGAATGTTGAGGTCCAAACAACATTGGACTCCATTGATTTTTATTGTAGACACAAACACACAAACTTTTTCATTTTCATTTTTTCAAAATGTCTTTGATCCACAGAAGAACGAAAATCATGCAGGTTTGGAACAGACTGTTTGACAGAACGCAATGGAAAAGAACAGATCACAGAGATCATTTACAAGTATTTTCAAGTTTAAACATCAAGAACATTCAAGATCAGCCATGTCTTATAAAGAACACATTGATGTTATTTTCTTTTGAATTGAATTTGGAGGGGATGTTTTAAAGAATGTGATCACACCATTTCTCACATAACGTTCTTAAAGAGATAATTTGCTTAAAGCATACATAATGTGGTATGTACCAAATAAAACAAGTGGGTGGCTGAATTCCAGTCTGCATAGCTAACATTTTGTGAACATCATTGAGATGCATAGCTAAAGCTCTTGAGGTGCAAAATGATCCATATGCTTCACTTTCAGTAAAATATGGTCATTCATTAGTCCGGTGTCCTCCCATGAGGAAGACACGTGGGAGGGCTTTTATTTTCTTTCTGAGGAGACATTGGATTCAGAATGGATTGTTTCTTAGAATCGTGTTTTTGTCTCTGCAGAATAAAGCGCAAGTTAAACTAGAGAATAAGGTTTAGAGCAGTTTCTCTGTACAGTCATAAATCTGTTATCACATTCCTCTCAATTCACAAAGCCACTCATTCATTATCTGCCATCATTCAAAAATCTAGTTCAGTGAATCTGTAAGTATATCAGTTTTTTAAACACATTATCTACCATAGAAACTGCTGAGATTTTTTTAAATGAGATGTTTTTATTGTAGCTTATGGTTTTTATTTTTTTTTATTTATTTATTTATTTTCCAGATTTGTGCTTGCTGGTTTGAGTCCCCCGTAAGCCTCAGACATCCTCTCATGAGGAGTGAGTGTGTGAAAAGTTTCTGTATTTACTCTCATCTCTCTGGAGAAAGATGAACTCAGTCCTTTGGTCCACATCTCCCAGCATTCCCTGGGACTAACATCTGTTTCCTGGCAACAGATTGATCTTTGTATGTGAGCTTTTAACTCAGAAGAATGCCTTGTCATTTTCTCACATACTGCCAATTGTCTGTTGCAGACTTCCACGCTGACCAGACTTAATAATGTAATTGTTGGTCTTGGGAAGAAATAGTTTCCAACATTGCTAATAATCAGAAATGTTTATTGAGCATCAAATCAGCATATTAGGATGATTTCTGAAGGATCTTTTTACACTGAAGACTGGAGTAACAGCCATCACAGAAATAAATTAGATTTTAAAGACCTCTGTTTTAACATTTTAAAGGGCACCTATTATGCCTCTTTACAAGCAGAATATACATCTCAGGTGTCCCCAGAAGTTGTCTTTGAAGTTTTAGCTCACAATACCCCACATATCATTTATTGTATCATTTTGAAAATGCCTATCTTGAGTAGAACCAGAAACGCTGCTGTTCCCCACCCCCTTTTCCAGAATAAGGTTGTGCCTTTACAGCTCGTTCCTCAGATACTCTGCTAAATAACATCTGTTTGGTTTTGATTATTATGTCTATCGCGCTGAATGCGTTTTAAACCATATTAGTTTAAACTTCTGATATAGGGTTTTCTGAGCGCACACATCTGAAGCACACACAGAAAGCATCTGTCACACGGCATGTGAGAACTAAACTAAGTTCTCTTTCGTGTTTTATTGCGCTTAAACTGTCAAATACACACAAGTTTGTTAAAAACATATGAGTTACAAAAACAGCTGGTTCTGTCTGTGAAGGTAAACTTTCAGTCTGTGAAAGAAATTGCATGTTTATATTAGCTCTGTGTGGCAGCAGCGTAATATACAGTAAGTAAATCAGTGAATCCACTACTCTCTTGTCTCCTCTGAGGCTGGGACTCTGAAAAATGTTCTGTGCTCATCAGAGCAGCCAAAGACTGAACAGTTAGCATGCTTTGGTCGAACTTTCGCCATGGCGTTAACTGGTACACCGTTGTTGTTTGTGAAAACACAATGGCAGCACCGTGGGTGCAAACTAGCAGATTAAGGGGCGGTAATATTATAATAAGGTCCCCCCTCTACGTCATGGGGGAGCGAAATCTGAGCGGCTCGTTTTTTTCACAAGCTTGCAGAGAAAGGCTTGCCAAAAAAAAATAAAAAAATACTGGGTTGTTATTTTTCACGTTTTATATGCACCAGGGACCCGATTAAACATGGAAAAAGTCATATTTATATGATATGTCACCTTTAAAAAGAAATTTATTCATGTTATGGCAAAGCTATTTTTTTCAGCAGCCATTACTTTAGTCTTCAGTGTCACATGATCCTTCAGAATTCATTCTAATATGCTGATTTGGTGCTCAAGAAACATTTCTTATTATCAATGCTGAAAACAGTTGTGCTGCTTAATATTTTTATGGAAACCATGACTTATATATATATATATACATATAAAATCTGCAGATTCATGCAGCCTTATAATATATCCCATATACATATGTATAAAAATTTATATATATATATTGTGGCGGGAGGAGCAAACGACAGACACAGTGGATGTGGCGTCAGGCCTCGGAGAGGCTTTTATTAAACAAAATAACCAAAATTAAAGTGTCCAAGGGGAAGAAAGTGTCCAAAATAACAGGGGATCTGGTGTCCTCGACGTGCTCCGGGGTTCGTGAAGGAGGGGCAGTGTTCATGAAGGAAGGGTCCAGGGAAGGGGCGGAGTCCGGTGGCCGCACGCGCTCCCCTCTTGCGTGTCCGGGGCGGGGGCGGCGGCTTCGTTCAGCGG
>JAUZSZ010000123.1:4759778-4770634 GCA_034780575.1 Labeobarbus marequensis | reverse complement strand
GCCGTGAGCTGAGCGATGATTGCTGTTGTTCCAAAACCCCAGACATTCAGTCAGATGGTGACCATATGGAGATGAAATCAAACAGTGCTTTTCCACTCTGTCCTTCTGGGATTGGGCTATTCACGGGCTAATCGAAGAGCCAGCAGATCTGTACTCTACTCCAGTACCTCTCTTCCCCTCTTCTCAGTCATGTAGTGGCCCAAAAAAGTATTTGGGCACACTTAGAAATGTCTGATTGTCATAAGAAAATATCAAAGCTTGCTTTGCAAGCAAAATATTTTACAAACGTAGGTTTTGAATAAGAAATCAATGATTTATGAGAGTAGTTGAATTATTCACTTAACCAGTTTGTACAAAAATACTAATTAATTCAAAATGTTGTATTTTTCTGAAATGGAGAACGGTTAATTCTGCTTTGGCTTTGTTTGAAACCATCTTAGATGACAGAGCAAACATAGACTGTCTGCCAAAAAGACTAGTAAAATTATTTCGAAAATCTAAGTTACTCAATATTAACTTCTTGTTTATTGAACTGTTGTATAGAAGCATTGTCACACTTGCAATTGTGTTGTTGGTATGAAAATAAATGTTGATTTTAAGAACAGCAGCATTAAAAGGATTCACTATTGGTTGTAAAAACCCCATAACAAATTCACCTGTTAGTTAAAATGAACTGCAAAAATGGTTAGTTAGCTCTGAGAAAAGATCTAACATCATTTGATTGAAGAAGATTAAGGGTTTCGAACTATCGATATTTTATGTAATGTAATGGCATTCAGACATTTTAAGTGTGGCTTAAGTGCCCAAATTCTTCTTTGGCCTCTTAAGTTAAAGAGGCATGCTGATATGACTTTAATTGCCATTTAGTGAATGATCTGTGTGATTGGTATTCTTTCTCTTTTTGTCTTCAGAGTTCTTGCCCCTAAATGTGCAGCATGTAATCAGCCGATCCTGCCCTCTGAGGTAAGACGCGTATCAGGACCAATTCAGCCTGTGCTCCATAAACTCTCTTCATACAGAAACAAATCTCATTTGACTGGAAAAGGTCATCAGCAAAACCCCAGGAAGTCACTTTGAGTTATAGAATCATAGAATAAGCTTTCTCTGTATTAGAGCCAGGTGTCACAGCACTGCCAATGCCAATCTAGAATTAAGACTTTTTGCTTGTTATGAGACAAATTAACCAGAATGAGCAATGCATGGGAAGGTCATTCTGGAACAGTTTAACCTTCTTTAGGCCTGATACTGCAAGTAATTCAGTTAGCATCGATGAAGAAGTGATTACTGCTAAGTTAGGGCATGTGTCATTTGTTAAAGCTCCCCCGTCTATAATTAGAGACGACCCGTGAGGCATGCTGCTCTCCAACACCATCAAGAGCAAGAGCTCAGTTATCATGCACCTGCATGGAGGCTCTTATGAGAAACTCTACAGGAATTCCTCCTCTCTGATCACAGCCGAGAGTAACATTAACACTGTTCACAGCTGAGCCATTTCTGTGCCCAGAAAAGATGTTCACTCAAAAATGACATGACTTTTTCCGGACAAAAACAACAGTTAATATTAATACAACAGTTCATAGTGACAATGACTAAACAAAGACAGAATGTTCATTTCTGGGTGAGCTATTCCTTTAATAGCAACAATAAACATTAACCAACCCAGGCTCAGGAGACATGTGCCCACATTCCTGCAAATCAAAAAAAATTACAGATAAATTAAAATCATTGCAGTTTCCAGCTGAAATGAACGCTAGAGACAGTAAAAGGCCAACAACCTTTATTCCTTTTCACACAAATGATGATTACAGGGGCAGGTTACTGATTAATGAAGACTTTCTTTTGTATGGTTCACTGTACTGCACAATGTTATATTATGACGCCAAAACACTTTTACCATAGTGCATGATTTACCATGATACGTGCAATTTACCAGTGTAATAATACATTGCCACAGTCACATTTAACACATTTAACTGTTTTGGAGAAAATTGAACATGCTATTTAGCACCAGTCACTGGATATTTTATTTTGAGACTGCAGTTAAAGCGTGAATTTGAACAGATCTGAGGAAATTTTGCATTACATCACTTGTGAAGTCAAAAGCTGTGTGTTTCTCCAAATCATGGATAGCCAAAGGGCAAATTTTCATTTCAGAGTGAATTATTCTAGTGGCACTCACCAGACGCTTGATGCATACAGCCAATGTAATAATTAGGGCTGCCCTTGACTAAAGATGTTTCTAGTCGACTAGTAGTCATTAATTTTAAGCGATTAGTCAACTAATTGCATGTTTATATTATTTAAACCATATAATTCATAATTATGAGCCTTAAATTGCCTATAGCCTATTAGTGCTCAAGTGCATGCATAAAGCTTGCCAGAGCGTGCTGGAAGAATAATGATTATGAAAAAACTGCAAGAAGACTGCCTTAACATTATAATGATTCATTGATAAGTGTTTTCTGTATTTTCGGCTGCAGTCACGAAGTCGACGACACTGACTCGTCATCTCCACAGTGGACGTGCACGTTTCATACGGATTACATAATCTAAAAATATTTGTGTTAAGATCATGAATTGGTTTTATAGGATATTTGAATTGGTTAATTTAAAAGGAGACATTTTCTATATATATATATATATATATATATATTTATTTATTTATTTATTTATTTTTTGGACGTGATCAAGTTCACAGAGACCTAGATGGCAGAAAGTGCACACTCTTTGCTTTCATTATTTTTACGAAAGCATGTTTTGTTGTTATTGTGAGTGCAAACAAATGAAAGTAGACCTTTCACAGATTCGAAAGATGTATTACTCTGATTTGTATGAGCAAAAATGTATTAAAAATGTATTAAATTGATAAAAAGAAATAGTATTTTAAGTTAAATGCAAATGATCACACCGGCCTCCAAGTTAACTGTCATGCAGTGAATGCGCTAATATTCAGCTTCTACACTCCGCACAAACACTTCAATAGTGCACATTTTTTTTAGGTTAATGTTAGAGCAAGCGGCCGTGTAATGATGCTACTACTTACAAGTTTCAGATGATAAGCCACATTTGAGGTCGATGAATGAAATGAACATTTGCATGTCCTGAATGATGTACTGTAATTACCACACAGACCAGCTGTTAATAATTTGTCCATCATGGACTACGTGACTTCGCCACTTCCTGTGGATTTTTTTTTTTTTTTCTGCGATTAAGCGGCTAATGAAATTCTGTTCGACTAAGCCGCTTCGGTTAGTCGACTATTAGGGGGCAGCCCTAGTAAAAATACATTGCCCACAGTCATGTTTAACTTATTAACTTCAGACTGGAGTTAACACAAAAAATAAAAATATTTGTATTAGTCGTTACTCAGTTGTAGACAGGTGACGGTTCTTGTTTCTGTTTGGTTATTGGAGTAGAGAGATCTTTCGATGTGGTCATACCGTATCATTGCATGTGTTGTGTTTTTCCGATGTGTCTTCATCTCACTGGTTGTTTACTCTCACAGGGATCAGATGAAACCATTCGAGTGGTTTCCATGGACAAGGACTACCATGTGGCGTGTTATCACTGTGAGGTGAGTACAACAGTAATAGAACACTATGGAAGTCTCATCTGTGCTAATTTAATGTCATTCCCAATGGTTAGTGCGAGTAAAGAAACTTTTGTTGTTGAAAAACAAATCACCACTTCCCCCTGAGGCCTGCATTAACAAAGATCTGCGCATGTCTCAGGACAGAGGAGCTTTAGTGTGACGTGAGTGTGAATCTCTTCCCGCAGGACTGTCATATGGAGCTGAATGACGAGGATGGTCACCGCTGCTATCCTCTGGATGGACACCTGCTGTGTCACGCGTGTCACCTCAAACACATTGACCCTGCCGCCCCGCCGTCTACAGCAAACAGCTACCACAGTCAGTTTTAAAGACCTGCCTCCCCCTAGTGGGTGTTCAGAGACATCACCGTTTGCCAAAGACGCTCAGCTCTTGCATTGCCAAAAACACAGCTGAGATTGAGATTACAAACTGTGTGAGACACAATATTATTATTATTATTATTATACATTGTATCATGTCTAAATTATTTACCATACTGTTTTTTTTTTTTTCTTTTTTGAGATTTGCATTTATTAATATTTTATTAGATTGGATTCAAAAAGAAAATAGTTTAGCTTTTCAAATGCTGTAAACAATGAACCATTGGCTTATGCAAAAATGTTGCTACAGATTTTTATAAATAAGGCAAACATCACGTGTATTATTACAAAACTTCATCTGAATTTCTCAAATGGCACCTAATAGTGTATAAACTCTTATTTAATTAAAGGTGCGCTCAGTAATTGTTTTGATTCTCTTGTGCTGGTCAGTATGGCCATTGTTTTAGGCTTACACTGACACCAAGCAGTGGAGATTCTGCGTCAAAAAGCTATGTTGTGGTTACTGATGCCACTGCAGTCATGCCCAATACACAGTCAGCCATGATTTATTACACAAGCGAAAGAATAAATAAACCAGTAAACCAAATAAATAGACATGTATATTTATTATAATAAAACCCCAGTTGCATGAGCATTAGGTAGTAAGCTTTTATTTTCATGTCTAATGCGATTTCATTTTAACGGATAAACATGAACATTGTTTATTTCAAAAGCTAATGTGGATACTTGTGCATGTGTACCAATGCAAATTTTTTGAGTGAGCACATCAGCTGAATTGACATAACAGCAGTGACGAGCTGTCAATTGAAATACTTTAAAGACCATTGTACTTGGGCAGAATTCAGCGGTTCACTACAACTGTATTACAGTTGGCAGGTCAAACACACACCTTAAGTGACTGGAATACTTGACACCAATTACTCTCAATTCAAAGCAGTTATTTTAGACCTAGAACTTCTGTTAATGACCTTTATTGTGTGTACGTTTTGTTCAGTAAAGATTTGGCATAGTGCAATGTTGGGTTGCTTACCAAGTTTGGTGAATCGGATCACTTAAATGAATTTCAGATCATTTCAATGTTCCCAAATGTGTTTAACAAAACACCAGATTAAGATGAAATGAGCTTGAGGACAACTTCAGTTTAGCTCACCTATATATTATTTAAGAGCTACCATTGGAATTATTTAGTAAATGATTTTAATGCCTGCTGTGGTTTTCACAGGTTAAGCAGTTGTACACTGCCTTATGTTCTCAGATGTCTGTCAGTGTTATTTATCCATCTGCTCCTATTAAAAATTAGGATGTGATGTGTTTGAGTTTTATTTTAAAAGTTATCAGCAAGTTCTTTTTCATGATTTATCATCTGGTTCAGCACTTAAGTGCCAAATGTTTGAAGGATAGTTCACCCAAAAATGAAAATTCTGTCATTATTTACTCATGTCATTCCAAACCTGTGTGTGATTGCAAATAATGTTGCTGTTTACCTAAAGCAGCTTAACCCAAAACAGGTTTGCACCATGCAACGTGTTTTTCTTGTAATTTACATGCTTAAAACAATTTACCTTTGACATCAATAGACACCTTACATCCAAATGGCAATGCAGAGACAGAAAACATTAAAATAATAAAATCTTGATAATATTTACAATAGAATGATTACAAACAGCCTACTCCCAATATTGTGATTTTGAGTTATTTTTACTTTGTTAGGTCTTATGAAAAAAACATTTGTTTAGGTTCCTCCACAGTTATACTGAACTTCACAGGTAAGATTCTGAGTGGGGAATCTGTACAGCTGCTATAGAGAAATGGATAGACTGCTTCTGTAAATGTGCTGGTGAAAGTGCACAGATGTGTGTTAGTAAGAGGATCAGAGAATGAAATCTTTCCTCTGTCCCAGTCCAGCTGCACTCTGATCACCTGCTTATCAACGGCTAAATGCGTGCGGGGCATCGGCGGTGACTGTGACGTGTACTGACCAGCCATATAACGCACACACCACACTCCAGTGTCAAAGAAAACGCCTCCTCCTCTCTGGTTAGATGCTGTGGTTACTCCGACAGACCAGCATGTGTTGTTTAGGACCTCCACATCCCAGAAGTGTGTTCCAGAGTTAAAGCCCTCAGAGCCCAGCACACAGTGGTAATAGTCAAATCTCTCTGGATTTTCTGGATACTGTTGTCCATCAGCACTGGATTTCACATGGGTCAGATCATCGCTCAGGAACAGCAGAGGATGTGCAGTATTGGGGTCCAGTGTGACAGGAGCTGATAGGAGAACCATCATCAGGACACAAGTAAACAAACCAGGAGTTTTGATATTGTATATTAATTAACCACTTTAAATAACCACAATTTACCTCTGATTTCAGAAGTTTCAGTAAAAACTACAGATATTAGGAAAGAGAAAAAAAATACAGCCTACATATTGATTTTGTTTTTAGTACTTAAATCTGAGTTAGATCATTTCAACATATTCATTTAAACATATGTAAGTCATACTGCAACCTTCTTAGAAATTTGCTGAGGCCCCTTAGTGGGCAACTGAATGTGCAAATTGAAAAAGCTGTTTATATGTCAAAACTTTTCTGATGCTGGAAGACATGTTTACACAAATCTACATGATTGTGTCATGGTACCAGCTAGCATGGCAATGACCAACAAGCAAAGGGTCCTGAGAGTATGTGGCTGTGAGTGGTCCAAATTGACAACTTATCAGGGGCTGCAAATTCACCAAGGCAAGGCAAAATGAGGCGGAGGGAGCCAGACGCAAACTTGCAGCGGCAGGAGGGAATCACAGCCAGGTTGAGCACCACAGTGACCCTACATTTGCGGAAGTTGAAAGCGTGGAAGACCAACCATCTCAACAGGTTGCATATCAATATAGCCACAATATAGCCATCCACGCAAGCTTTACAATGAAACATTAGGCAAGGAACCCACAAGACGATCATCAGAGAAGCCAAGTTAAAAACCCAAAGTTAAGTAACCAAAAGCTTTGACCAGAGCTAACACACTACTCTCCTGAACATGCTAAGAGGCAGCACAACTGCAAAGCTAAACATCCTGGGTGACATCTGTGAGGAAGGCAAAGAGAGGTTTGGAGAAATGGCCCAGAGGAGGACCGTTCCCAAACAGTGTGGGAGGCAACAGAGAGAAATTCTCCAGTTGGTCCATTTGCTCCAAAAACATGGATGAAAGTAAAAGATAAGGAGAAGGATGGCTTGAAGAACCTGTGGAGCCAGATTAAAGTGAAAACTTCTACATCTGAGGCAAGCTGAAAGGATCAGGAAACACAGAAGCCATAGTAAGAAGGGCGAACTTCTTCCGGGATCCCTTCAAATACGCCTCAAAGCCCATTGGAAGAGAGGATGATCGGGATACTGCGGACTATAGAGCAGGAGCTGGAGGAATACTTTAAAGAGCAGTTTGACAGCAATCATCCAAAATGAGCTGAGGTTAATCAGGCGATACATTGATCGAAGGCGGCATTAGCACCTTACAAATGGGATACCTTATAAGGTATATAATAACTGTTCCAAGTTAGCAAAGCTACTGCAGAAACTGATGAGGACTGCTTGGAAAACTCAAACTGTTCCAATAGCATGGAGCAGTGGTTACCATTTTTATTCCGAAGAAGAAAGTTACCCATAACATAGAGCAATTCAGAGGTATTACCCTGCTAAATGTGGAAGGAAAATATTTTTCGCTGTGATGGCAAAGCAGTTGGCCAGCTACCGCCTGATAAAAAAATAAAAAATAAAAACTCGTTGTCAGAAGGCAGGCATTCCAGGGTTCACCTGTGTGGAACATTTGGCTACACTGTAAAAAATGACAGTGATTTTAACAGTAAAAGACTGTAAAAAATGCTACAGTAAAAAAAACTATTAATTGTTTAACGCAGGGGTGTCCTGCAGAGTTTAGCTGCAGTTTAGCATACTAGAAACTTCCAGGCAGGTGTGTTGAGGCAAGTTGGAGCTAAACTCTGCAGGACACTGGCCCTCCAGGATCGAGTTTGGACACCCCTGGGTTAAAGGTAAGTTCCCTACTATTTACGGTGAAAAACCGTATTGGACATTAGATGTAATTTTATGGTAGTATACAGTTTTTGGAAGTGAAAAAGAATGTATAATTTACAGTGAATAACTGTAAATTGACATTCCCAGAATTCCCTGCATTACATTTCACATTTGGTGTTTTTTCGTCGAAGTAACTGTTTCTAGTTCGTTTTTTCTTATCGGTTGTGTACATTAAGGTTGTATCTTACATCTAATGTTGTTTAATATTTATTGCATTATTTCAGTTACATGTGTGTTACCATGATGGAGTTTAATGTCTGTATGAATGACACTGTGGACATTCTATATATGTTAGTATTTCAAAGTTGATGCAAGTGTGTAATAAGTTTGGTTCTAGTTAGTTATGTGATGCTATAAAAACGGGAGTGTGAGGTCATGACTGACAGCTTGTCTGAGCGAATTGAGGTACCAACTGATCTTCAGGAGGAGATTGGAGTTGTATTTTTCTTATTTTAAGCCTCTTGTACGGCAATCAGTAGACAAAAATCGGAGCAGTCAGGCCAATTAAAAAAGGGTCAGGGGTGTGTTTTTGCGATCGACTCTGCGGGAGAGTGGGCGGGACATGGCTCCACTTCACTCACTATGCAGACTCGGGTCCCAGATTCACTACTGTGCAGACTCTGGTCCCGAATCAGCGTAAGATGGCAGTGCCCTATTGGGACACTGGCAGCTTCACTTTTCTTCAGTGGAAGAGAGTGAAGGTGCGACATCCATCTTTTTTTATAGTCTATGAAAAGAACCAAGTCTGTACAGGACACAAGTGGAAAGCGACCCAGGCAGTGGAGCAGGCCATCAGCTGTCTGAAACATTGTGACAGAGCTGGTTTTGTTTGGGGATCCTGATCTAAGCCTCAAAGAAGGAAAAGAGAGACAGTGATCTTGGAAATCGTGAAGATGGAAGAGGAGAGCTATATAAAATCAGAGCCATGAGTCAATCACAGTAAGGGATTCAGCAGGACCATTACATGGGCGGATATGTGAAGGAGGCCCCAGGCCAGGCTGAGCTTCCCTATCAGGGCTACAGATGACACTCTTCCCAATCCCCAGAACCTGCACCTCTGGTACAGCTCAGAGGAGACCTGTAAACTCTGTGAAGCACAGAACCTGAACTTGCAGCACATGCTCTCTGGCTGTGCACCAGCGGAGGTGTGCCAGGCATCTAATTTACATCTCTCTCTCTCTCTATATGTATACTGTATACACATATATATTTAAATGTCTTTAATTTTTTGTGTTAAATAATTTTGTAATATTAGAAGGATGCACATTTATTACACGTCTAAGCACCCGCTCACCAAATAAAATATTGCAAATGCTGACCTAAAATAGACTAAACCAGAACAGGTTCTCACCATGCAGGTGGTATAAATGATTGAAACTGATGATTATCTTTAGTAATTTTCTACATGCTTAAAACAATTAACATGACATAAATGGACACTTTACATCCAAATGGTCACAAAAACACACACACACACACACACACACACACACACACACACACACACACACACACACACACAAATGACCAGTAAATTCTGCAGCAAAAAGGACATTATTTAGTGAGAATGGTTACATAGAGCTTAAGCCTAGTATTGTGATTAAGACAGGCTTAAGTTCACTTTGTCTGGGCTTATGAAAAATTTTCATTGTGGCTGTGAATGAAAAGTCACATGACTGAAACAGATGAATGTAAAACCCACTGAGTTGAACTTTCTGCATCATCTTCCAGACTTCAAAATTCAGGTTTCCCAGGTATTTTCCCACATTCATCAAGGCTCCAGCAGGCATCACTGGATCCTTCAGTGTGATCTGGGCTCTGTGATAACATTCAGGAGTTAGAAAGACAGAGGAACTGTACCGCAGAGAGAAGACAGCAAGAAAACAGCTTACCTTTCTTTTGAGAACCTGAAGTTCTGAGAAACACAAAAGGAGGAAATAAGCGACGTATACACAAACAAATGTTATTCAACCCTCAACTAGTGGTTGACCGATACTGATTCTTCGATAGCCGATATCTTAGAGTAGGGTGGCTGATATATCGATTGACCACTAGGCCTACCTCAAACCTGATGAGAGTCACTTCAATGTCTTTATTTTAGTAGATAAATACAATAAAATAATGAATAAATACAATAAAATATAGATAATACAATAAAACATTTCATTAAAATTACAGGTTAGTTCTTACTTGTAGAAAGGGCATGTCGGCAGCGTCTAAATCATTTTTTATAATTCCAATATTGTTTGAAAGAGATTCTATCTCTCTGTCTATTTGTTCAATCTTCTCCTTCATCATCTGACTCTTCTGATTCTCTTCCTCTATCAGTGCAGATATTCTGTTCATCTCTTCATCTCGCAGAAACTGATGAAGCCGTTCAAACTCCTTCTGCAAGTATCTCATGGTCTGCTGAGTCTGAGCTTGTACAAAATACGAAGATATTTTCAAATCCCTTCTTCCTGTCTACATGAATCTTTCAAAAAAATGCTTTCATTTAGAATATTTTACTGTATATTTCTCACCTTAATGCGTTGTGCTGTATCATCAAAGAGTTGTTTTCTTTCTTTAAAGCTCTTGATTTTTTCTTGTAAATGTTTCAATGCAGTCTTCAATTCCTCCTGAAATTAAATAAGCAGTTGATGTTTGTGAAATCAGTAGAATGTCATTAACTGTAGGCAGTGGCTATTTGCACTGTGCAAATAGCGATGGATTCTATTTACACCAAGTGAAAATAGCAGTATTTTTTAACAATATGCTATTTGCACTAAGTGCAAAAAATAGCGATGGATGCTATTTACACTGTGCAAATATATTTTTTAGCGATAGACAGGCTACTATTTACACA
>JAUZSZ010000123.1:4746946-4759678 GCA_034780575.1 Labeobarbus marequensis | reverse complement strand
AATTGATGATTATCAGTAATCTTCTACATGCTTGAAACAATCAACATTTGATGTAAATGGACACTTTACGTACAAACGGTGACAGAAAAAAAGAAAGAAAAAAAAAAAAACGTACACATAACAATGATCAGTAAATTCTGCAGCAAAAGTTACATTATTTAGTGAGAATGGTTAAATAGAGCTTAAGCCTAGTATTGTCATTAATATAGGTTTAATTTCACTTTGTCTGGGCATATGAAATATTTTCATTGTGACGGTGAATGAAAAGTCACATGACTGAAACAGATGAATGTAAAACCCACTGAGTTGAACTATCTGCATCATCTTCTTCCAGATTTCAAACTTCAGGTTCCCCAAGTATTTTCCCACATTCATCAAGGCTCCAGCAGGCATCACTGGATCCTTCAGCATGATCTGGGCTCTGTGATAACATTCAGGAGTTAGAAAGATGGAGGAACTGCACTGCAGATAGAAGACGGCAAGAAAACAGCTTACCTTTCTTTTGAGAACTTAAAGTTCTGCAAAACACAAAAGCAGGAAATAAGCTACATGTGTACACAAATGTTATTCAACCAGTGGTCAACCGATACTGATTCATTGATAGCTGATGCTGATATCTCAGAGAGCAGGGTGGCTGGTGGCTGATATATCAACTGACCACTACCTCAAACCTGATAAGAGTCACTTCAGTGTCTTGAATTTTTTAGAAAAATGCAATAATACATAAATACAATAAAAAAAGAAAAAGAAAGATAAATACAATGAAACATTTAATTAAAAATACAGGTTATTTCTTACTTGTAGAAAGGGCATGTTGGCAGCTTCTAAATCGTTTTTTATTGTTCCAATATTGTGTGAAAGAGATTCGATCTCTCTTTCTAATTGTTCAGTCTTCTCCTTCATCATCTGACTCTTCCGATTCTCTTCCTCTATCAGTGCAGATATTCTGATCATCTCTTCATCTCGCAGAAACTGATGAAGCCGCTCAAACTCCTCCTGCAAGCATCTCATGGTCTGCTGAGTCTGAGCCTGTATAAAATACAAAGATATTTCATCCCTTCTACCTTTCTAAAAATGCTTTAATCTAGAATATTTTACCGTATAGTTCTCACCTTTATGTGTTGTGATGCATCATCAAATGTTTGTTTTATTTCTTTCAAGCTCTCAAGTTTTTCTTGTAAATCTTTCAATGCAGTCTTCAATTCCTCCTGAAATGTAATAATCAGTTGATGTTTGTTAAATCAGTGGAATGTCATTAATTGTAATGTTAAACAGAGAATTGATTCTTCTGGTATTTTCTGATGCAATTATGACAATGGTGCTTGTTTTCACATTGTTTATTACAGAAACTGAGAGTGTTGTTCTATTAAATAAATTCAGCACATTGTCCTTTTGTAAGGTTCAAAAATCTTAATCTATACGTTTTAAATAAAATATAATAGTGACAGAGCAGAAAAAGAAATGCTATTTAAGTTTACATCTTGATTCAGTTTTTATTAAAATAATTCAATTACTTTAAGAAAATCCTGTGGCCCCCTGGTTGAGGAACCACCTATTTAAATCTATCATGAGATATCAAATCTTTCACTGAATTTTGGAAAGTTCAGTGTACTATGAAATAAACTAACTTCTCAGAGTGTTTAGTGAAAGTAAGCTACAAAAGCCACTCATTCTGAAATCTCTGAACCCGGAAACAGTAGCACATCACTGCCCATGTTTATACATCACCGATGGCTCGGCAATAACATATTCCACCCAGATGCAATTAATAGGTAATAAAGAAGTCAAAAAGACTAAAAAAAAAAAAAAAAAGACAAAATTGATATATTTTGTGAACATCTCTATAAATGGAACTACAAGTTAAGTAGTACATTGAAAAGACAAAAATGGTAACAATTTGGAAAGACTAAATGTCACCAATAATTACAAAGAAATGATATGTTATTGAAATAAAATGTGAAGTTTTGAAGTATAAGGACTCTTTTTCTTGTAAGAGATACTCCAGTTATCTTTTATTTACAATTGACATACAATTTACCTTTAGAAATGGTGCAACTTCATCAGCAGGTCTGAATGTGTGATGCAGGTGTTTCTCTGAATCTCTGCACACCAAACACACAGGATGATTATCATCCAGACAGAAGAGTTTGAGCTTCTCTCCATGCACATCACAGAGCACCTCAGATGACGACTGCGATGAACCTCTCTTCTGTAAGAACGACTCGCACACGTTCCGCAGTGCAAGATTAGCAGGTGTTTGACATCCTGCAAATCTTTTCCTGCAAACTGGACATTCCTGAAATCCTCTGGAGCTCCAGAACTCTTCCAAACAAGCTCTACAGATACTGTGACTGCATAACAGAAGCACAGGATCAGTGAAGATATCGCAGCACACAGGACACAGCATCCTCCTCTGATAATTGACTCAGACAACTCATTTTCTACTGCAGTCTCTGGTTATAAAACTAAAAGCTTTTATCATCACAAGATGTCTACTATACCGGATATCCCTGTTCCATTCTGAGGACTGGACTCTATAGCACATTTAATGTGTAATTATGTGCACCTCACTATCATCATTACAGGTTAATGATTACTTCAGAGGACTCACGCAAAGGCAAACTGACTCTCAGCCCTCAGTGTAAAGGAAAGCAAGCAAAAAAAGATTAAAAACTTGCTTTTCAGAAGAGACCAGAGATAATAAATCCAGGCCTTTACTTCTGTACGCAAGACTGTGAAGTTTATAGCTCTTAATATTCTCGGTTAATTTCCTCATACAACGAATTGAGAATACTTAATAGCCGTACAAGTAAAATGTAATTTACATGCATACTGATTTGTTTTAGAGTAGTATAATAGAATGGAATATTTCAAAGTACATAAAATACACTACCTTTTAGAGTTGGTAAGATTTTTTTTAACGTCCTTAAAAGAAGCTTTAAGGATGTTAAAACTTTTTCTGCTCACTAAGGCTGCAATTATTTGATCATAGATAAAGTAAAAACAGTAATATTGGGAAATGTTATCACACTTTAAAAAAAATCTATTTTCTATTGTAATATATATTAAAATATAACTGATTGCTGTGATCAAAGCTGAATTTTCAGCATCATTACTCCAGTCTTCAGTGTCACATGATCCTTTCTAATATGCTGATTTGCTGCTCAAGAAACATTTCTGATTACCATCAATGTTGAAAACAAAGTTCAAAAGAACAGCATTTATTTAAAACGGAAATCTTTTGTACCATAAATATTCTTTACTGTCACTTTTGATCAGTTTAATGCATCCTTGCTGAATAATAACATTAACTTACTTAAAAACAAAACTTACTGATCCCAACCTCTACTGTGGTATATGAAGAATGGAAATATGAATCAGATCAAATATGAATGTGCCAGAATGTGACACCTTTAATTGTACTTAATAATGGTTTATTTCTTAGTAAATATTTTTGCAAAACAATTTGATTTCCAATTAAAAGTAAGATGACCTGTGAAATGTTTTTGTAACTGTAAACAGTAAGATTTGTGCCTTGTAAAACTGACAGAGAAAAGTACAGTTATTATTTTTTCAACAGTACTAAAGTACAAACTACAAAGTATGAAGTACAGATACTCAAGTACTTTACACCTGTGATAAATATGCAGTACAGTATTCATGACAACATTGGTATGCTGCTAATCTCCTAAAAAGGATTTAGCACTGATATGTGGTTGCTTTGTGGACAGTTAAAAATGTAATGTTAAAATATTTGGTTTCTAATAGTAAAGCATTCGGTATGGAAACTGCTTCACACATAAGACATTAGATTTCATTTTAAAACCAAGCCATACTGTACGAACATTACAGGCATGCCTTCAAACTAGCAGCACACTAAAATAGAAAGTTGACTGCATAGTAAATGACCGTTACAAATGGGCAACAGATTTATTTCTCCTCACACATAGTAACAGCTGGAGAACTATGTTTGAACAAGCACTCATGTCGTTCAAACAGTGCTGGTTCCCGTCCTGTCTGTTTATTGGCTCCAGCTGACTTATCTTATCTGTCAGTTTATTGGCGGCTGTGGAAGGAATGTCTTGATGTAGGATAACGGCATTCAGATCAGAGTCTCTGGATTTCTCATGCATTAGATGAATCTGACAATGGCTTGTGTTTGGAAAATTATTCTTCTCAACATTTTCATCATCTCAGTTAGAAGTAATGCGATGAAAGGTATGTCCTTAAATGCTTTGAGTTGTTTCGGCTGAGATAAACGACTGTATACTGCATATCTTTAAAAAAGGATTATGAAGTTCATTGAAGAGTAGAGCCTTTCAGCAGTGTATCGCCTTTATGAATTCATTAGAGCTTGAGAATGTGCAGTTTTTAGCATGGAAGACGTAAAGCTAATATGAAGGCAGTGTGAAGACAAAAGTGAAAAGAACAGTTGGAAAAGCTAGTTATGTAACTAAGTCAGTATGTAGTTAAGTCAGTACAAAATGACGGAATGACTCCCATATCCTCTGGATACATGGTCAACAAATATTGTGCTGTTGTTTTTGTTTATTTTTATTTATTACAATATTTTTTAATGAAATAATGTATTAGTATTAGTATACAAAATTGTTTTCCAATTTACATTTATGCTTTTTTTCTACAAAGTGACTTAAAGCAGAGGAACTGGTCTGCAAAAAGCAGAAGCATTTAATCTTTTTTGATCTCAATTTAACTGTGAAGCTTAAAATGCTTAGTTTATTAGTGGAGTAACACACACACACACACACACACACACACACACACACACACACACACACACACACAGACAGGGCAGAGTGGGGGTTAAGGATTGTCTCATTTTTTTTTCAGTGAAACAAAAGTTAGATGTGTTCAGAAAAAATATCATAGTTTTAGTGACAATGACATCAATTATAAAACAAGTTTGAAAAATGTCCAGAGTTTTCATGTTATTAGATTTTTGACAAAAAATGGGTGGGGTAAAATGCCACCCCCCAGTCTGACAAAGCAATTTGCTTTGAACCTTTCCAGCAAAATCAGAGTACAGGCAGTTTTAGCTTAAAAATAAAAAAAGAACATTATTATAATATTGCATTCATAATTATTGATTGTCTATTTGAAAAAGAAAAAAAAAAGTTAGCTGACGATAACTGTCTAGCTAACTAGCTACCTGATGCTAACTTGAGGTAATTTTTAAATATAAAGTCCAAATATTTTTATTAATCCAACTATTTAGAATACATTTGATGGAAAAACAAAGATTTGATGTTCAGAACAGAATAACTACAGTAATTGCCCATTGCCCCACACACTGTGTTTGAGAAAAAAATCATGTCATTCTGAAAATATAATTATATTTTTATTAAATAACACAGACTCCCTATCTACAGGCCCTACTGTTCTCATATCATATATAACTGATGTTTATCTTGATTTTATCTTGTGGTTATTTTAGGAAAACAGTAGGGGGCGTTTTCCCCCACTCTATCCTATATCTTCCCCATATGTAAATGTTTTTTCTGTACGTTTTGCACATTAATAATGAACACGTTAAATGTAAATAATAATACCACACAAAGCCCAGACTTATTACTTATTAATAAAGAAATATGATTCTTTGATCAACTGATGACTCGGCAAAACAAGATTGAACATTTTTTGTTATACATACGTCTCACCGGTAGGGTTACTCCTTAATAAAACAAAATTAATTCCATCCCTTTCTACCACCCCTTCAAAAAACGAAGTTCACAAATCCTGCATTTTATTGAATAAGTGGAAGACTTAAATAACAGTTCTCAAATGTGACTCGCAGCAACGTCTCTCGGCATTCCTCTGGAAAATCCAAACAGGAACAGATCTACGGGTGTCACAGACCTGGAGGATTCTATGACTGTGTTGAAGCAGCTGATCCTTTGTCAGGTTTAAACTAACATGATGGTGTTTGAGCTGAGCCTGTAACAATGAGTCTTGCACACTCAGAGCAAAGAGAAAACGTGAGGAATCTGGGCCTGTGATCCCAGGCTGGGAGTGAGATTAGAGGCCGAGCTGCCCCAGGGCCTCAGAGGGGTCTCAGCCTCAGAGACTCACACTGAGGTTTTGATGGAACATGTCAATAGACTCATTTTGAGCTCAAGAACGGCAAAACAGACTCACCGGGAGAACAATTTGCTGTTTGTTCAGAAAAGATCCGAGATGCATTCACAGACTTCTATACAATGCGCACTGAAAATATGTCATATTCCTCAGTGCATTCAATCAGAAACCCCCTGCGAGGCTGTAACACACGCCACGTGTCCAATTATGTGGGCTCCCCTCAGACAAGCTTCTTTCAGCCCCTCTCTCCTCTTTTAGTTTCAAATAAAGTTTGAAATGACAAAAGAGTGCCATACGTGTGCCTATAAGTCTATCAACAGTCTGTGCATTCATACACTGTAAAAATAAGTGATTATAACGATAAAAGACTGTAAAAATTCTATGGTGAAGAAACTGTTCATTGATTAGTACTTAGTTTACATTTAACAGAAAATTATCTTTAGTTTTGCAGCAAAATGCAGTTTTTGGAAGGGAAAAATAAGTCGTTTTTATAATTTATAGTGGAAAATCCGTAAATTGATATCACCGCATTCCTAAAATGTTGCTACCACATATTTTATTGTGAAGCTCTGGCAACCAGTTAGGCCTATTTTACAGTGTATTACATAATTTCTCATGGGTCATTATGTGTCTGCGGGATTTAAATGCACCAGGAGGCAATGAGGTGCTGATGCATTGTGGGATTGATGTCTGTGTGTGACCTGAAATAGTGCTGTGTAATGGCCCTATCTCTGGCGGGGGATGAGGTGGGTAGGGAGTCACTGGGGGAAAAGGCCCTGTTTGGACTGCCCTCCGTGTGAACATTTTTGCCTCTACATTCACAAAAGACTTTACAAAAAAGAAAGGGAGGGATGGAGGGGGTGTCAGTGGATGATGGCTGAAGAGTTTGCATGACTGAACCATTTCAAACATCTTTCAGCTACACTTATCGCACACACCAGAGCCACAGCACTCACAGCTCCATATCACTCTCACACAGATGCGTTCACTCATGAACTCCCTAACTCTACAGGAGATTCATTCATCAGCCTGTGTTTTTATAGTCTGTGGATGAAGGTGATCAATGAGATGATTTTTGAGAAGGATTACTGATTACAGTCCACATACGAAAGTAGCCCAGATTGAAATTAGAAATGTCAGATTCGGTTTGTGATATTTGATTTAAATGCGATTCATTTAAATGCGATTTTTACATTTTTGATCAGTGATTGTATGTAAATACACAAATATTTGTTCTTATAATTATGGTGAATAATCATCCATCAAAATCTTCTTTCCCTAGCAGTTTGGGTGAAATAGTGCAGTGTAATTATTATTATTATTGTTGTTATCATTATTTTCAAGTAATTAATTTATTTTTATGTTTTTGAAAGTCTCTTTTGCTCACCAAGGCTGCATTTATTTGATTAAAAAAATACAAATAAAAACTGTAATATTGTAAAATACTACAATTTCAAAAAACTGTTTTCTCAAGTGTCACATGTTTCTTTCAGTGATGGTTGTTTTGATGTTCAATAAACATTTCTTTTTATTATCGGTGTGGAAAACTGTTGTGCTGCTTAATATTTAGTGAAAACCATTTTATATATACACATACACACTAGTGTTGCTTTCGTCAACGAAAAGTATGACTAAATATCGTCGTCAGCGAACCTTTATCACGTGACGAAAACAAGACTAGACGCAACGTAAATGCTGGTCATGTGACGTTGACTATAATTAAATGTATAATGCAATATTGTTGACGAATAAAAACAAGACTAAATGTGCTTTACAAAATAAAAACTATGCTAAAATGTCTCTTCATTTTCGTTGACCAAAACGAGACGAAACGAAATGTTACAACGTTAAAAAGCCAGCCTGAGGACTGAAAAAAATTATTGTCATACTTCTTTATGTAAAGTGTCACTCTTGATTTGTGTCCATCATGTGAGGACAAGCGTTCTTACAGCATGATTGCCACTAGGTGGTGTGTGTGAGAGCGATCGAAACACATGTTAGAAGTCTAGTGCCAAAATACATCCGCATTTTTGTTCTCAGCAAGAGATGAAACACATTTCTAATGACACTTGGAAGGCTTTGTTTCACTATTCTTGGGTTCTCTTTGATACCAGCACCAACTAATAATCATACTTCACACATCATCCAACAAAAACATCTCATTATTCGAAAAACCAGCTAACCCCAAACTCAACTAGCACGTCAAATAACACCCTCAGACGCTTGGAGCGAGTGCAACTTTATTCTGTTGAGTTCCACACACATGTAACAACACAAGAGACTACATGGTGTATGGGGAGAAACATCCACTGAGACAGACAGCACACAACACAGTATCCCATCATACATCACTGTCCCCCACGTGTACATACGGATTATTAATATCTGACTGATATTTCGCTCTAATTACAAAGAGTAGGCCACTACCCATATACAAGAATATTAATATTGGCCCTACAGCGAGAGAGTTCTCTACTTCAATACATATCCTAAGGAGATATACAAAGCGCTTGATAAAACGTTACCAATTTGTTTTCGAGCAAGAAATGTTTGGATTCTTGTGCTGTTGCCAGAAGAGATTGCTGCTTTTACATTCCTGAGTACTGATCTACGATAGTAATCACAGGCTGTGAGATTATTTCAGTTCAAACACAGAGGCCCCGTACTGATTCACAATGCTGGTATAAAAGTGCTAAAGTATTCTAGGTTCATTTTTTATGTTATGTTGTTTAAAGCTCAAAACAATACCTTAACTACAACAGTGAACAAGAAAAAACAGGAACTCTGCTAACATGCCTCCCAACAAAACAACTGTGAGGAACCCCACCCTGCACACAAAACATGAGCCAAACTGCAAGCGGACCATCCGTGACCTTTGTGTTACGCTGACAACCTTCCCACAGCACTTCTGAGCTTTAAGCTGAAAATCCTAAATTGCTCCTGGAAGCGAACGACACAACGTTCAACCATTACTATTGTTATCCATTAAAGGGATTCAGTTCAGTCAAAAATTAACATTCTGTCATCATTTACTCACCTTCATGTCGTTCCAAACCTGTGTGACATTCTTCTGTGGAACACAAAATAATATGTTTTGAAGAATGTTGGGAACCAAACCATTTTGGTGCCCATTGACTTTAAAAAAAAAAAAAAGACATTTCTCAAAATATCTTTTATGTTCCACAGAAATCATACTATTTTGGAACAAGAATAAAGTGACTATTCCTTTAAGTCGCCTTAAAATTCCATCGTTCTCCATCTACAATGACTGTCAGTGAGCCACAGGAAATGTTCTCTTTGGCCAAGTCTACAGAAGCACTTGCGTGAGCTGCATAAAATGACAATCTTTCATCAGACACCACAAAATAACAATAAAAACAACTACAGCATAGGAAACCAGCCTAGATGCTCAATAAGGAAGATTTGGAAAAGTCTGCCCCATGATGAAAATTCCATTTAGACACTGAAACGGAAAGAAAATCTGTGCTGTTTTTAATCGCTTGAATCTAGTGATGCACACACACATAGACTGAAATTTCCCAGAATGCATGCATTAAATCAATCTAATGACAACATTGTGCTCTGACTTTGTGAACTATTTCATTGGATATCACAGGAAACATTACATGAATGTTCTGAATTGTGAACTACCTGGACATTTATGCGTTACATTTTCGCAGTTGTGTCCTTCTTTCAAACATTCCTCGAGCTAAATCGGCTTAATCATTGCGAGAGGTGAGTAAACATCCCGTCTGTCCACCCAGATCCTGTCTCTCTCACTTTGTTCCCTGCTGGGTTTGAAGTTCAGAGTTTGGACCCATATGCATTTTACAGTTACGGATTTACAGTCCAGTCATCCTGTAGCCGTTAAGTGGCGATCTCTCTTGCACTCGCTAGTCTTATCTTTAACACCTTTCTGTCTCCTCGCCACTAGTGAGAAAGGAAGAGGGGAGAAAGCAGAGAACCGGTCCCTCCTGTTCTCCTGTTGCTTCTGTCTGGACTGAACGAAGAAAACCATTCAGTCCTGGAGACCTTCATCAACCCAGAATGCATTCTACCAGGTCTCTTGGTCTCATCTGAAATGGCATCATTTGTATTCAATGATGTGCTGGTCCTAGTACGATAGAAACATTTCGCACAAATGCGATCCACTGCAAGCTATCATAAAATATACACTGTCTCACAAAAACAGATCTACGTGGCCACCTCAGAGAAAGCTCATTTAGATTCGTTTTCATAGCGATCTGAGACACATTCTCTGGTTCACTCGTATCTATGAAAGGTAGAGGAATAATAAAAAGCTAAATACGTTTATCACAAACCCAAAACCCCCCAAAAATGGCCTTTGTTCTTTGAGAACAAGCACAAAGCTAAAAATGTGCATAGCAAAGGCAACCCTTTCATCTTCTCACCCAACCAAAGCCATTATTAATAACTGCTTTGTTCTCTAAGAGTCCATTTTTTTTAATCACGTTTGATTATTGAAATGTGCAGAGTATGTTGGTGTGACGTTCGTTGAGGGGCGTGTCTAACTCTCTGTCAGACAAGAGGAAGGGGAGGAGCCTTGGGAAAGCATGCAGGTTCTTCGCGAGACTCTCGGCTCGGGTTCGGGCGAGAGATGGGCAGCGCTCTGGTTCTTGAGGTTGTTGAGCTCCTGTGTGGGCATTGGCGGATTGGGAATGCTGACCAGGCAGAACGCAGAGCCGCTCTTGGGGATGAAATTGACCTTGTTCCTATCTGGGCACAGGAACTGTGGGATCTCCCGTGGAGGCCTGGCCCTGAAGAGATGAAAAAGGAGGAGGAGGAGAGCAATAAGACGGTGAGAAGCTCTGACTCAGCTTTGAAGTCAGTGTAAATGTTATGCTATCATGGTTTCAAGGCACAATAGTGAGTGTGGAGAGAGCAGATAAAGCAGCACTCACTGTGTTTCCTCTGTGAAGACCTTGACTCGCTCGCAGCCCTCGGGCGGCTCGCGTTTGAACACGTAGCTGTTGTTCGGCTTCGGGGATGAGGCGTATTTGGGTAGTGGTGAGCTGGGAGCGAGATCTGTGAACATGGTACAAAAAATGAGTAGAATGACAATACAGCTCTGACAGGATTATTAGTGGAGATGATTTGTGTCTAGAATTGAACACAGACTTAAACAATCAGTTGACTATCAGTCTTAAAGGGATAGTTCACCCAAAAATGAAAATTCTGTCATTAATTACTCACCCTCATGTCGTTCTAAAATAAGATAGTTTTGATGAAATCCAAGAGCTTTCTGACACTGCACAGATAGCAAGGGTGCTGCCATTTTCAAGGCCCAGAAAGGTACCAAGAACATTGACAAAATAGTCCATGTGACATCAGTGGTTCAACCAAATTTTATGAAGCTATGAGAATAATTTTTGTGCGCGAAAACAAAACAAGCGACTTTACTCAAAAATTCTTCTCCCTTGAGTTACCGTCTACCAAGTACCACAACTCTCTATGGAGGGTCAGAAAGCTTTTAGATTTAATCAATATATCTTACTTTGTGTTCTGAAGATGAACGAATGTTCTTAGGGGTTTAGAACGACATGAGGGTGAGTAATTTTCATTTTTGGGTGAACTACCCCTTTAAGGAAACACTATAATTATGGTCCACCAGACCAGTGTTGTTATGTTAAATAAAACTATTAAAAATATCTTTAATTGAAATAAAGCTGAAATAAAATAGAAGTATTAGCTGAAAAATTTAAATTAGAAATGTACCATTGGCAACAAACTGAAATAAGTGGAAGTTGTGGAAGTACTTAAACTACTAAAACTAAAACTGAAGTAATTAAGTACAGCCACACAGAAAAAAAAAATAAAAATAAAAATAGCATGTAACAAATTGACCAAAAGTTAAACTAAAATTAAAATAAAAATATAAAATATTAATTATTAATTAATTACTAACATATTAAAAATACTATAATTGTATCTAAATAATACTAAAATAACAGAACCAGATCCTACATTTCTAGGGCTGGAAAGAACAGCTAGACAAAGTGCAGGAAATTGGCATTTTTAAAAGCAGAATTATTTTTAAATTGATGCAGCATTTTAAAAATGCAATGTTCATGTTACGACTCAGCAGCTATGACATCCATCCATGAATGTAGACCATAATTTTACACAGACTGCACAGTCCTTCAATAGGGCATTTGACTTATATTCAACACATTTATAGAATTAATATCTATAACCTTTTATTGCACAAAACTATCATAATCCTCCCAAAAAAATGGAGACGTATGGATGACAGTCAAACAGCACATACTGTCAGCATGCTAGGGATGGCTTGATACCATAATTTTGGTTTCGGTACGACACCAGAATATAATACCTCGGTATCGATACTAAATCGATACCATAGGTGACAAATAACCAGCTTTAAAAGATAAGTGAATTGAAAACAATTTTATTAAAATAATAATAATAGATTCATAATAGATTAATACATTTGTATCAAACTGTAACAAAAAAACCTAACGGGAACATAGGTTACAGTTTGACTGAGTTTGAAGAAAATAAATATAACTGAAGTAACGCAATTAATGCAACAAATGTTGCTTTATTGTAAAGGGTTATCCTAACAGTCAAAGTAATATTCAAAATCACGTTATT
>JAUZSZ010000123.1:4630871-4643096 GCA_034780575.1 Labeobarbus marequensis | reverse complement strand
TTTACGGTAGGAAATTTACTAAATATCTTCATGGAACATGATCTTAATATCCTAATGATTTTTGGCATAAAAGAAAATGGATAATTTTGACCCATACAATGTATTTTTGGCTATTGCTACAAATATACCCCAGTGACTTAAGACCAGGGTCACAAATGTTGGCGATGATATATGAGTGTAAATCGATTGAACTTTTTCTAGATCATTTATGTATCGTAGTGGTATGCAAATATATCTGTGGAGCTTTTAGGCAAGAGTTATTGACACGTCAGAGCGATAAAGAAACATGGATAAATGAGTAATAAGCAGCTTGTGTGTGTGTGTGTGTGTACCCCAAGACAAAGATAACTATAATGCTAATAATAAAGGTATAAAGTTCAAAAAATTGTTCTAGGGCATACTCACACTAGGTACAGCTGCCTTGTACTGAAGCCCAAGCACGGTTGTCCTTTCGCTAACAAACAGATCTCAGAGGATTTTTACAGAGGCAGCTGAGGTTAATGGTGGAGTTTGCAGCTGTACACGCAAACTACATTACCTGTTCATCAATGAGATGAGAACCAGACCCATTATAAATCTAAATGTTAAACCAACCGCACTGGACACGATACAGAGCAGTCACACTTGTGAACTGAACTGGACTTCAGGGGTCAATCACACTCAAGCATGGATTAGATCCCCTAGTGTGAGTACACCACAACTATAACCATAACAGCACAAAAACTGATGAATGATAAAGACATTGACAGCCAATCGGAATCATTTCTGCTTGAGCTTGAGCTTTTAAAGTGACAGATGACACAACTGCATTGTATACTTAGGATACACTAATATAGTTATCCTTATAATTATCATTCTTGGTGTAAACATGCCTTAATAGCATTACTTCACTGGATGGCCAATTTCACATGTATTTTGTGTATTTTCAAAATACTGTATTTGTATTTAAATAAATTTTTTCACACAGTATTTTGTATTTTTATTTTAAATACATTTTGATGTATTTGTGCCCATCTCTGGTTACAATAAGGTATCATTAACATTAGTTAACTACATAGCCTATAGCCTAGTTAACATGAACTAACAATAAACAATAATCCTGCAGCATTTCTTAGTTAATGTTCATTTTTATATTTACTAATCCATTTAAAACAAATCGCATGAACTAACATAAAGAACAATTGTATTTTTATTAACTAAGATTAACAAAGGTTAATAAATGCTGGAAAAACATAGCACATAATTACTTCATGTCAACTAATCTAATAAGACTATTGTAAAGTGACAAAAATTCTTTGGTTAAGTATTAAAGGTGACACTTTACAACAGGGTTCCATTTATTCACATTAGTTAACTACATTAGTTAAAATAACCTAACAATGAAAAACACTTTGAAAGCATTTATTAATTTTTGCTGATGTTAATTCCAACATTTACTAATTCATTATTAAAATCAAAAATTGTTTTAATATTTAATGAACCAGAGATAAAATGAACTAACAATGAGCAACTAACATTAGCAAAGATTAATAAAAACATATTTAATCAATGAATGGGACCCAATTGTAAAGTGAAGCGAAGTGACATGTGGCCAAGTATGGTGACCCATACTCAGAATTTGTGCTTTGTATTTAACCCATCCAAGTACGTACACACACACACACACACACGGCAGCCAATGCTGCAGCGCCCCGGGAGCAGTTTGGGGTTCGATGACCTGCTCAAGGGTTTCACCTCAGTCGTGGTGGAGAGATCAATGGTCATTCACTCCCCCCACCTACAATCCCTGCCGGACTTGAGACTCGAACCCGCGACCTTTGGATTACAACTCTGACTGCCCAAAGTGTTACTACAACCAAGTCTAAGATGATGCTTCTAGCATTTTCTATTGCATATTTATTTATTTTTTCATTACAAATTATGAATGTTATAAGCAAAATAAATGCTCAATATTGAAATAATGAATGAGCACTTTGAAATACTTGTAATGGTTTTGAGGAATAAATTTTTTACCACCGTATTTACATTTTCTTTGTAGAAATCATCTTTAAACCAGTCATTATTTTGATACTTCATTTAGATTGGTGTAAAACATCCTGAAAATGAGCATGAAAATAAAAAGACATATATAATGTCTATTGTAATACTATATAATACTACACAATTTCATTTAAATTCTCTAGTTGATTTTGCAGTTGAAATAACATGAGCAATTATTTAGAAGAACTAATGAGACTAATGTAATTGTTGAGATTTAATATAAAAGAACAACTGTTTTTTTATTTACAAACATCAAAATACAAATATATTTAAATAACCATTATTTTTCAAATAAAAACTACCATTTGCATCGTAATAAAACAAATTAGCTTCAATATCTGTTTAAAATGCTTTGAATTAAATGGCAACTACAAAGTTGATCGACATAATTCTGCTGATACCTGGAAAAACTAGGCATGTGAAATAATAAAGGCAGCACGATGCAGTACATTATTCAGATAATTTATCGTGGATGTCTCTGTCAGAGGGTGTCTGGACCAAGAAATGCTGGAAAAACTCCTTCACTTTTCTTTTCTCTGTGAGATCTTGCTTTGTGGGCGACCTGAGCAAAAGGCCAGAAAAGATCGGGGCTGTAAACAAGAGACAAACGAGTCAGTCAAACTGCCCAAGTCAGTTCCACATCAAATTCCCTGACGTTTCCAGGTTTTCCATGACTGTAAACAACATGGAAAATCAAAACAACTGTAGACTTTCTTTCATTTCTAAACTAAGTGCATGACTAGACGACTTAATTATGCAACTAATCTATTTTTAATAATAACATTTTAGCAGTAGGATGATACTTGACGCTTTGCTTCCAGCTGCAGTATTTGCCATTTTGTTCATCTTCACCGAGTACTGAATGCGTTTTGTGTAGAATAAACTTTGAGTTCTGCTTTCCATTGAAACTGGCCTGTGCTCTCAAAATCTGCAGACAAAAATACACAAAAACAAGTAGTGAAAGTGCATTGTCAACCTACCTAAAATATTGACATCCAGCCGGTTGTGTGCAGAGTACTTTAACATCTCTTGAAGAAAGGCCGTCAAGTAGTTAAAAACATTTTTATGGCACTGAGGTAGCATAGAAATTATCTGTGGACAAAGAAAAAGGAAACGTGTTATTTATTGTTTTATTTTTACCGTGACTGCACTTCTTCAGAGCATACAAACACAGCACTAGCGCCAAGGCATACTACACTGAAAGAGGCATACTGAAGACACGCACCTGTCTACAGTGGATGCTGTCTGAGCAGCAGTCTAAGCACTGTGGGTAGAAGGAGAAGGGAATCACCGGTTCAGGAAGGGCATCGAGGAACAGGAGCAGGGCTTCAGCCACAGAGTGGTTACTGCCAGCTAAAAGTGCTTCAGGTCAAGGCCACTCAACATTCAAGTAGAATAGAGACACAAGGGTCTACCGAGGGGTTGCACGACACATAAAGCTTATGCATATTAGAATGATTTTAGCATATCAGAATGATTTCTGAAGGATCATGCTACACTGAGGCCTGGAGTAATGATGCTGAAAATTCAGCTTTTGATCAAAGAAATAAATTACATTATAAATATTAAAACAGAAAACAGTTATATTAAATTGGAGTAATATTTCACAATATTACTGTTCTTACTATATTTTTGATCAAATAAATGCAACCTTGGTGAACAGACAAGACTTAAAAGACAAACAAAAAACTTGACCCTAATTTATTTATTTTTTACATTTTTGAATGCAACTAAATAATATATAAAAATGTAATTAAAAATAATTTGACTAAATATTTGAGTCTTGGTGAGCATGAGAGACCTCTTTCAAAAACACTGACAAATCTTAATCATCCCAAACTTCTGGCTGCCATTGTATGCTTTCCATGTACATTATTTAATATAGTCTGTTCATCTACATAGATTTTACAGGGTTTCTGCAGGATTTTAAAGCTCAAATTTAAGACTTTTTAAGACCTGCACAAATCAAAATAATACCGTATGAGCGGGGTAGGGCAATGTCTATAATATCATATTAAACTGTAAAATTACCGTAAAAAGCATAATTTACAGTTCAGATACAAGTTTTCACAAAAACAGAAAGCTTTATAAAATGATAAACTGAACATTTCAGCCTTTAAACCATTTTTAAGAAAATGGATGAGTCAAAAGTATTAATTAAACAATTATTATCAATAAATTATTATATCAATTAAATAACATAAATTAGGGGTGTGCGATATTGACAAAAAAAATTATATCTCAATAATTTTCTGGGATTTTATCAATAACAATAATTAGATGATATTTTGCTGAGTGTGTTATTGTGCTGATATCTTTAATTTTGCTGACAGCTGACTCCTGATTTTTTGGATATTCTTCATATTCTGTGTGGTCAGTTCACAGCAGTGATAGACATGAACCATTTCCAACAAGTTTTATGAGCATTTTTACCTTTAAGCCATTTTTTTCTAAAAACGTGCACCATCTTTTGAGTCAAATTCTTGCATTTGGGTCGTTACCAAGCAAATGAAATCAGTATCAACAAAATTGATCTTTGCAATGCAGAGGAAACACAAAAGCTGCATTAGAAGTGCATTTAGATGCATTTACACACTGTTTAATGTAGCTCTGAAGGATGTGGAATACTTTAACCTGCAGTTACAAATGCATAAATAATGTTCTGATATTTTAAACATAATACATTTAAAATAATTTCAAACATCAGTTTTCAAAATGAAAAGGTACCTTAAATGTAAAAAAATTAAAACTGCCAGTAGGTGGCAGCATGTCACTGTTAAGTGAGCCATTGCGATTGAACCGAATCATTTAAACAGTTGATTCATTCAAGAACGAAACACCATAGACATAATAAATATATTATAAATATATAATAAATACCATATTGGTGCGGGCAACTCTCCATAACTCTCACATCAGGACAGGAGAAAAGATACCTGACTTGTCCGCAGCTTGGGCAACTACAAACCGTCGCACAATAATAAAAACAGATCTTGGGGTATTATCTTTCACAGGTAAGACTGAACAGTTGTTTCTGGATGTTTTTTTGGTCATTTTTAGCATTATGTTGACAGCTTAATTAACCACCTGTGTCAGACTATTAATAACTAACGTCAGCGATATCGCTAGTAAGCTGTGAAAGCTGAGACTTTATAAGAAATCAAAGTTTAAATGAATTCTTATCAAGTTTTAACTTATATTGTAGTTTATATCACAAACTAAATTGTGTTATGAGCACAAATATGTACAGTCAGCACATTGACAAGACAGTGTCAGACTGTCAGGATTAGGGATGGAGCTAAAGTATCTCTCTTTAATTTCACTATTGTTACTTATTTACAAAGAATAAGTTAATCATCACTTGATTATAAGGATTTCATAGCTTATTATAAAACTGTGGACTGATTTTATATATATATTTCCTTTTTAGCCAATTGCAAACAGGAAGAAAGTCTGTTCTCTGCATTTCCAAGAAACTTGGCTATATCTCCACAGCCTAATGTTGTATTTGTACCAGTTAAAACACAGACTAGCTCTGATATAGTATTCAAGGAGCATTTTTTTTTTACCTTTGTAAGGGTAATTTTTATAACAATAATGTTTCCATCGTTTTGGTCAAATATTTAAATACAACCAGTTTCTCCAGTCAATCACAATACTGCAGACTGCATTTAAAATTATTTACACAGGCTGTTTAATGCTGATCATGTACTGTGTGTGTCTTTACAGAAAAACTGCATAATGTAAATAGACTAGAAATGAAAAACAAAGGAACTCATTAGTGAGTCAAGCTGCAATATCATGACAAAATCTTTGTTGATTATTGCTCTTTATGTTGTAATAATAATTTTGATTAATAGAAAGTTCAGCCATATCGCAATACGGGTCTTTCCTCCCCAAATTTAAGACCTCTTGAAACCATAATTAAGACTTTCTTGTACAATTTAAGACTTTAAGGCCTTAAATTTGACAACTAAATTTAAGACTTTAAGACCCGCGGAAACCCTGTTTTATTATAAAGAAATAGTAGTAGCCCAGCTATGACTTGTGTTATTTTTACATTACTTGCAATAATTTATGTTTGTATGTAATGTAATTTGATCTGTTATCATTGGGTCTATAAAGAAAAATAGGCAATAACATAAAATATATATATATATATATTTTTTTTTTAAGTTTGGTCAAAAAACATTTGATTTTAAAAGTTTACTACTGCATTTATATTTTAGTTTTCATTATTACTTTTAATTACATTTTTGATAACACAAAAACAAAGCGAGAACTCTTTTAGTCTTATCAGACACTCTAATATTCTTGGTTTTTATTTTTATTTTGGTCCTGCAATGTGAAAAAGAGAACATGGCCACTAATACAATATGCCATGAATTATTACATTAGGTTACGCTTGGAATATCTTGTTTTTTTTGTTGTTTTTTTTATCCAAACCTTCACTCACTAAGTCTTTCTCCTGGTCTATGTTTGCAGGGGCAAAATAAAAGGAAGTATTTTAATTTCTGGAATGATCCAGAAATGAAAGAAGCTTCTAGTTAATGCAAACTCTGGATGCACGCTGAGTCAGTTCACACCACAGACATGAATCATACAGCGACTGTGTGAAAGGATACGGAGAGTGTCTAAGCTGCCTGTGTCCAAACAATCCCGAATCTCCTCAAAGTCGCTGCGCAGGCCGGGCTGTTGAAAGAGGTCTTCCTGTAATACAGACATTGTCAACTATTTCACTAAGGCTGCATTCACAGTTCTTGGATGAACTCCAGGCATTGTGCTTCAAAGTTTCATTTGCAATCAGTTGATGAATCACGTGTGTAATTGTGTAGTAGATTTAGTCAGCCATCTCTGAACAGCAAAGAATGCTTTGGGGAAGCTTTAATTTCTTGTTTCAGGTTACTGAAACAGCTCCTAAGGCAACGGGTAGTGAATATCCTCAACAGATTCCTGCTTTAGTGCTGGTGTTGCTATAGAGAGGAGCTCAATGGCTCCACCATAAAAAAAGATCAACAGCTTTTAGCAGCACAAAATTACAAAAGCACAGTTTAAATGTCAGGGAAAGAGAAAAGTTTAAGCAAGCTTAAAACAACAATTTGTGAGAAAAGGGCAATCCTGACCTGTTTTTTTCCACTACGGAAGAGATAGTCCACCATCATCCATATTTCCTTGGGGATTTCTTGAGGTTTATCAGTCTCTGGGTTACTCACTTGGCTATTCGACTTCATACTCTGATGTAACAAACAAAAAGTATGAGGCAGGTTAATTATTCCCAGATAATTACAGCTTGTAACCAAGTTTTGATATATAGAATATTTATTAAATGCAAGTATCCTTCACAGAGAACACAACCAATAGTGCATGACAGCAACTGCTGGGAAAAAATCAATTCCTTCACCATGATTTTGAGTAGTGAGAAATATTGGCTTTATGTACACTACTGCTCAACAGTTTGGAGTCAGTAAGACTTTTTCTTCAAGAAATTAACACTTTTATTCAATAAAGATGATTTAAATTGAACTAAAATGACAGTAAAGAAATTCTATTGTAAATAAATGCTGATTTTTTAAACTTTCAATTGATCAAAGAATCCTGAAAAATAAAATGTATCACTGTTTTCATAAAAATATGCTGATTTGCCAGAAAATTTTGCTTTGATCAAAGAAATAAATTACATTTCAAAACATACTCGTATAGACAACAGTTATTTTTAATATTTCACAATCTTACTGTTCTTACTGTATCATTTCATTTTTTTGATCAAATAAATGCAGCCTTGGTGAGCAGAGACTTAAAATCATCTTAATTGACCACAAACTTCTGAATGGTAATGGACTACAAAATATCAACAAAAATGTAATTCAACATTATTTGAGTCTCATGTCATATCTGCTTAATGAAGTAGCAACATGCTATTGTAATATATTGAGTTTCATGTGCATCATGTGAGGAGTGCAGTCACTAGGATGCGGCCTCAGAAAGAAGCTGTCTATTTAGGACGGTTTTAAAACAGCTATAAACATGATTCAAAATATAACTGTCCGTGAATCTGTCACAAATGGCAGTGCTCTTGTAAAAAGTCACAACGTTTCTAATGGCAGGATCTCACCAGCTCTCTGATGGTCTCCAGGGGCATGTCCTGGATGGGTTCTCTCAGCAGGCACAGGATACTGAGAGATGAGCCGAAGCAGCTGGGCAGGTAGTTGCCTGTGATGGAGATGAAGTAATCTTTACCCCTTTCCAGATGCAGAACCAGGATGTCCTCCAGCTGCTGCTGGCCTGAGTTCAGCTCTGGGGCTGTAGAGCGGTTCACAAACACCTCCAGGTCGATGTCCACACTGGCACCTATGCAAAGACCACATCAACATCAGTGACGCGAACGCCGAGTTCGGCTGTGAGACTGATTAAAACTCTTCTTTGAGCTACACCAATAATGACTGATTGATTGTTGTTACAGATGAAAAAAAAACATTCGAATGGAGGTTTGGACTCAACGGTGTGCATTATGTACAGGTTTCCTACACATTTTCCATTTCAAAATTCCATACTTTTCCAGACTCAAATTTCCAAACCTCTCAGTAGATCTTGAGACCAAATTTAACATAAATGGTCAATAGAGCATTATTTTGCGCTTTATATTTGGTTTATAAAACAGTCATTTGTAAATATTTTTATTTTCTCAGGGTTTTTTATTTTTCATTGATTTTCTCGAAGAAGTGACAACATACAGAATCCATAAAATAAAAATGAATAAATAAAAAATATAGACTTCTGCATACACACAAGAAACATTTTTTGTGCCCTCGAGAAACTTTTCACATGCGCATGGGAATTTTTTGCATGCTTGCGCATTACACTTTCTAGTTTTATATAACCTATTTCCTTTGTGCATCACTGCCATCTTACTATTAATAAAACAAGAGCATAGATGCACATGAATTAACGGAGATCTACGTGCACAAAATTTGGCTTTTCTAGTACCTCTAATATCAAGCCCTAATGTGCAATACACATCCTCTGTGGCAGCACAGAAACCATGACACGCAATGGGCTGATGGCATAAAATTTGCCAAGTTCAAGGGTTTATAAAAAATGCGAGTACTATAAAAAAAACAAACAAACATTTAAAATTTGCCATTTATTAGGGCAAAATGCCATATTTCAAGGCCTTAGGTCTCTTTAACGCATAGTTTGTGGAGGCCAAGAAACCATGCTGCATAACGGGCTGATGGTACAACAGGTGGCTCAGTGTGCATTGCCTATATGCTAAGTTTAAAGGTTTCTTGTGCGCACATAAAAGTCTGTATATTTTTTATTTTTGCAAAGATCCTTGAGGCTATGTAATACGGTGCTAAGAGTATTATAAGATGAATCCCAAAATGCTTATAATTCATTCAGTTGTATTTTGACTTTGACTTTTGTACAATAAACATATTTTCAAAAATTCTTAATTTTCTATTATATATATATATATATAAAAACTAAATAGGGGAAAAAGTCTGGAAACACAAATACTCTTCCATACTCCGCTTTCTTTTTTCCATACTTTTCCAGACCTGGACAGTACTTAAATCAAACCCCGTAGGAACCCTTTATGTATCATTTTCAATAATATAATTATTGGTTCAACAATGTGCAAGCTGATATTCATAGTATATCACTAGACGGCACCAGTGTGTCAAAGAGAAAAAAATTCACTTCCTGATAAACTGGCACTAAATATCACAACAAAAAAGGAGAAGCCACTGAATGTAATAATTTTCAAATAGGCCAGGGGTGTCCAAACTCTGTCCTGCAGAGTTCAGCTCCAACTCTAAACACATATGAACTAGATAATCGAAGTCTTACTAGGCATACTAGAAACTTCCAGGCAGCAGTGTTGAGGCCAGGTGGAGTTATACTCTGCAGGACACCGGCCCTCCAGGACCTAGTTTAGACACCCCTGATATAGGCTATAATAAATGACTTGTGCCTCAGATCAAGCAGACCAAACACCATGAATGCGCTCATTGCTTTCGTGGATGCCTTCTGGCATCGTGTAACGCAGTCATGTAACAGTTCTAGAAGGCAATAGTACAGATATACTTTGATGGCAAACTTTGCTTGGGCATTTCAGAATGACAATAACAACATTTTAGATTCTGTGTAATGAGATCAGTCCGCTGGTTAGTCAGGTTATGCCATCCCATCGTGCAAAGTCACATGAATTTTTTGATGCGCATGGAGGAATTTATTCTGCAAATGCATTTCCATCTCCCATTATTCGCATTAACCCTTTTTCGCACAAGACAAAAACCACCTCAAGTGAGCTTTGTAAATTAAGGGATTTTTTTCTTTGAAATCTGGCTTTTCCATCGTTTCAGAAGCAATACTTCATAATGCGTATTAAAACAGGGTGATGAAAACAGTTAATTGCTTTTAAAAGAACATGCCTCGAGAGCACGCCAAACATCAGCATGCTTGCAAATACAATACGAATTTTATGCAACGGTTTAATAAGCAAGAAGTTAATATTAAGTGAGTTTCAGACTAGAGTTGCAAAGAGGGGGGAAAGTTAATTTCTGTAAATTTTCGTAACTTTTTGGTAAGTTTTCAGAAATGTATCACCCGTTTCAAACATAATATTGTCTGTTTTTACTTTATTTGGCCAATGAAAACAGTTCCCAAAAAGCCACATTAGAACCGTTGTATGCTGTTTTGTAACTGAATTGATCCATATATTTTTTAAAAGAATCATTTGAGTGCATTATTCAACGTTGAATCTATCAGTTGTTTGAACAAACTGGCTAAATGAATGTCAATCCCTTATTATTATTTATGCAGCTGTAACTACAGTGTAAATGCATTCATGCCATCTCTGAGCTGCATTAAACAGTTTCTGTAAATACATCCAAATGCCACTTCAGTTGCAGATGTCAAATTCTGCAGCACAAAGATTTTGTTGATACTAATTTCATTTGACTGGAAACAGCCTTATAGTGTCTTACTAATAATTAATTAAATGAGAGTAATTAAACGTAAGAGTTTGATTTAAAAGATGATGCATACATCTAATAAGGATATAAGAAACTGCCCCTGGGAATTAATTTGCCAGGGCAAATATCACAGCTTAATGGAAAAGTTAATTTCTGTAACTGCTGTCAAATAATTCCAAATTAATTCTGTAATCATTTACTCACCCTCAAGTCATTCTAAACCTTCATGAGTTTCTTATGTTGAGCACAAACAGACTTTGACTTCCATAGTATGAAAAAATACAACAGAAGTCAAAGGCTACTGTCAACTGTTTGGTTGTACAGTAAATGATGGGGTGAGTAAATGATGCCATAATTTTCATTTTTGGGTGAACTATCTCTTCAAGTTTTAATTGTGAACACTGACAGCACAGTCTAGTTCGCACACATTTTGTGTATTGATGATGAAGAATTGCTTCACGTAACTGTATAATAACACATCAAGTATGTTCTGAATGACTGTGGCTTGGTTGCTTCAAGCAGCATTTTGCTGTCAGTGAAGACTGAAAAATGACTGTTGTTATTGCAAATTCTTGCCTGCTTAGGACACAGAGTTACGTCATACAACTGACTACATGTCACTGCAGCAAATACTGCTACTTGTGAGTTGCTTTAACAAGAAGGCATGTAACAGCCAGTCAATCTCAATAAAACACTAACAGCTGGTTGATTTAGAACTGTTAACTAGATGTCACTCCATCCATCGAATAAACACCAACACTGTGACGAATATAAGTGTAGTAGTGAACCCCTATGACCTTGAGCCAAGAAGCCTTTAGCAGGGTTTGCTGTTAACCAGGGCTTGCAGTAGGCGGGCTCGTCCAGCTTCGGAATGAACTCAAACTGACACGGCACCTGTCCATCGTTATAAACCGTCACAGTCTTTGCCTGATGCTGCATGAACTTCACATCCTGGAAGAGGAACTACAGAAAGAAACCAAAAGAAAATATTAAACATTTGTTTTCCATTTAAATGAGCATTATATATTCACAATACCATTCACAAGTCAGGGGTCAGTAATTTTTTTTAAGTGTCTTATGCTTACCAAGTCAGCATTTGTTTGATCAAAAATACAGTAAAAACAGATTTAATGTCAAATATCATTACGATTTAAAATAACCGTTTTCTATTTTAATACATTGTAATTTATTCCTGTGATCAAAGCTG
>JAUZSZ010000123.1:4581028-4593459 GCA_034780575.1 Labeobarbus marequensis | reverse complement strand
GAAAAACCACATTGTTCTGCACAAAAGCATCTAAATATGATTAAATGTGTTCTCATACCAAGTCTTTTAAAAGTTTTGCGGTCAGTAAGAGTTTTTATGTTTTTGAAATAAGTCTGTTCTGCTCATCAAGGCTGCATTTATTTGATCAAAAATACTGTAAAATCAAGGATATAGTGAAATATTATTAAAATTTTAAATCACATTTTTTCCCCATTTGAATATATTGTAAAATGGAATTTGTTCTTGTGCTGGCAAAGCTGAATTTTCAGCAGCCACTACTCCAGAACTAAATAATAATTTTTTTTTTTATTTACTATTATTAATATTAAAAACCGTTTTTGCTGATTTTTGTGGAAACTGTGGTACATTTTATTTTTCAGGTTTCTATGATGAATAGAACAGCATTTAATTGAAATAGAAATATTTGGTCACATTATAAATACCAATAATGTCACTTTGATTAATTTAACACATCTTAACTGAATAAATGTGACTTTTTTTTCATTCATTCATTCACAAATAAATAACTTACTGACCCAAAGCTATGACAAGTCATGCAGAATGTGTCTTACCACTCCATGCCCGATTGACTTTGCTGAGGAAGAGACGGGTATGAGAACCAAAAGGTAACTTCAGCTCCAACTCCTCTTCAAAAAAAGTTACTCGCACCCGAGTATCTGCGCCTTTGTAATGACAAATAAACTAGCTATTAAAACAACACTGATATGTACTATAATAACTTTGATGATGTGATGCAGCAAACACTACTGCAAGTGTAGATATAATATAAATGCTCACCAACAACAGCAAGCTCATCTGGAGATGAAACTGTGAAGATATCAGATAAATCTGTTCAAATTGACCATGAAAGCATGCTTTCACTTAATATTAACTAAATCATTCCTTCAACAATTACCTTCAACAACTGAGAAGTCATAAGAAATGGGTATGATTTCATCCAGTGTGACGTCATCACCAGTGATGGCCATTCGTCGATGGGAATATATGAATAACCTGAAAAACAAAATAAAACGAACATGTTGAAAGTCTGCAAACACAACATCAGTTTTATAAACTTTTTGTCCTTATGATCTTGCCATTATGTAATTAATTCAAAACTATTAATGCTAAGTTTTATATGCTGTTGATAAAAGTCAGTAACACTTCCAATAATAATAATAATAATAATAATACATCATTAACAAAGCCTTTTTTGGGTTGGTTTTTTTCCAAAAGAGCAATTTGAATGTATACACCCAGCTATGAACATTTTGCTAACATTCCCCTTGAGTTATGAAAACATTTTGAAAATGTTTTACATTTTTTTCTTAGTCATGTGAACATTTGAGACAACATTAACGGAACAATCAATTTGATCACTTTGCAAACATTATGGGAATGCTACGTTTGAATGTTCTCCGAACCATCCAAAACTGCTAAGTTTTAGTTTTAGATTTAGATTAACATTTAAAAAACCTTTAAATAACACAAATATTTCATAAGACGTTCAGTGAACAATGTTAAAACAATGTTTTTGTGCTAATGATTATTAAAGAAGGATAATATCAAACAAACATTGTATTATCATTAATGGAAGCACGTTTGTTCATAACTTTGAGGGAGCGTCAGCTGGGTACCTGCTAAAAGATTGATTCAGATTTAGATGTTATTCTCAACTACACAGACTAAGCACTACAAAATTACAATTGTGGATCATGGAGAAATGTATATTAATGTCACTGATGAAAATGATTATAATGGTTTTCTAAAATGAAGTCCATAAACTCACGCATGCTCGTTGTTCTGCTGCACCAGTCCGATCAGTTTGCTCTCTCTCACATCATTCAGCAGTGAAACACACTCCACAGCATGTGTGGGCTGCTAAGGATAACTAACACAATTCATTACCTCTCTATCCACCGAGATATTATAATGACTGATGTTCAAGATATGAGAGCCATTTTTAACAGCGTACACTGGCGACATCTAGCGGACACGTGAGGAATGGCACACCGGAATTTCCTTTCCCCATTAAAACTAGGCATGCTCGATAAAATCACAAGGAAAAAAATCCGAGTGTGCTTAGTTAAGATACACTGTAAACAGAAATGCAGTCAATTGTAACTACGTGAAATTTTCATTATGATTTAATTATATGCACACATAGGATATATTTAAAGTTTCGCAACAGCCTTAAGTTCGTATGTAACAACACATGCAGTCGATCTCAAAATCACGGCTTTACTCTGAACAGAAATACGCGTTTGCAATGCAGTTTCAGATGAGCGCTCAGAGGATACTATGGTGCAGTGTTCTCCTTTGGCCAAAGTCTCTTGAATTGCCACGGACTGATCCATTACTCACAGAAGAGATGACATTTACGATCACTGTTCATCAACAGACGCTCAAAGTGTGCCTGAAGTCCGATAATGCCACGCAGCAGATTCAAGAGTTCATGCCCAGCACTCAAATCAAAGTTTTATCATAGCGTCTGTAAAGAGTCTCACAGAGACACTTCTGACTTTCTCTTCTTTAGCTGTATTACTTTTCTTCTGGCCAAGAAGTGGCGTCAGAGACTGCAAACTTGGCAGATGACTCGGACCCCACCCACTCCTCCTTTACGACACATGCACTAGTTGGCGCTATCGTTCGTATGTGCAATATATTGAAATGCATGTCTGTCTTACTAGTATGCAACATTTCTTTATGTATAGGATGTGTTTCGTATGGAAAAGACAATTAGCGTAATTTCTGAGTAGGCCTACAGCACACTAATAGTGTTGTTAATAATAATAATAATAACAAATGAAAAACATGAAGTGAAAAAAGTAAAAATTTATTTATTTCAACTGAATGAAAGTGTATGCTGAAGTACTAAAATGACCAAAACCGAAAAAGGTAAATAGAAATTTACTAACAAAAATAAATGACTAAATAAACAAAAATAATAATAAACTTAACTAAAGTAAAATATAATGCTAAAATATTATTATTATTATTATTGGAAATAACACTGCATGTACACTACATAGGCTGTGTTTGGTGTTGAATATGGACTGTTCTACTGCACCGGTTTTGTTATTGGTAGCATATTATAGTCAAGTCACCTTTATTTATATAAGGCTTTTATCAATACAGATTGTGTCAAATCAGCTTTATAGTATCAAATAGGTAATGCAAAAAGACAATAGAAAACACTGAATTTTCAGTTAAAGGCATTTCATTACTGAATTCAGCGATGCCATCGTCCAGCTCAGTTCAGTTCTATCTGTGCAATCAAGTTGACGATATCGCTGGAAATGAACTGAGCAAGCCAGAGGCGACAGAATGGAGAAAAAATACCTTGGGAGAAAGCAGGCTCAGTCTGGGGGCCAGTTCTCCTCTGGCCAGACGAACCAGTAGTTTGTGCTGAGGACTCATCTGGTTCCCGAGGTCTTGTCCCGATGGCCGTCTATGCTAGTGTGTGTGTGTGTGTGTGTGTACTTGTTGGTGCTATATTGTGGGTCCAAAAGTCCCCACAAGGTTAGTAAAATCTGAAATTTTTGACATTGTGGGGACTGGCCTGCGGTCTCCACGTGGGATATATTTATATATATTAGTAAATGTTTATCTGAAAGTGTAACAGTGCAAACAGGTTTTCTGTAAGGGGTAGGTTTAGGGGATAGAACATATTGTTTGGTCAATATAAAAGTAATAGTAGTCTATGGAAAATCCCCACAATGTTTGTAAATGCAGACTGCATGGCTATAGGTGCTTGGTTTTATACACCTGTGGCAATGGGTCTGATTGAAACACCTGCATTCAACGATTAAGAGCATTGGTCCAATACTTTTGTCCATATAGTGCATGTAGTGTACTTTGCTGTGTTTTGTAGCCTACATTTTTCTAGGTATTCCTTTTAATATATAGTGTATGTATAGTGTATATACTGAATATTGAATAAAAAATTGAATAGTATAGTAATAGTTGCATTTTTATGAAAGACTTTTACCAATTTGAATATACCTTTCAAATTGGTAAAAGTCTTTCATATGCCTGCATGCTAACTTCCCAAACCTGCATCATTTTTAATTGGTTAGTTTAAGTGACTGTCACAGTTGTAAAGTAATCAGATAAAAGAGGTTTAAAATAGACTGGTTAACCAGGATGATCTAAAACAGTAGTTCAAGAAATGTAATACATTTATAGGAGAATGCAAAGAACAAGAAAATGTACAAATAAATGCTAGACTGGGTGCTGAGAAGATAAAGTATTTATTTACTCATTTCAAAAGCAGTTATTAAGATCTATGACTTGCTGTCATATTAAAGCAGTACAGAGCAATAAACATCACTGCAACCTTTATCAACCGAGCTGTCAAAATCCTAATCATGACGTTTATCAGTAGTGTTACTCTTGACAGAATTTTTGAATTTAAATGTCATTTAAGAAAATTAGGTCTTAGATCTGTACACTTACATTTTAATAAACACATATTTTTTCTGTAAAAATAAAGCTTTATATTTATGAGTAAAGGCATTCATATGACCAAAATGATAACTGCTTCATAAATATTTTACATTGTCTAATTTCCATTTAGATGCATAAAGTGCATACTCCATTTGTTTGACGTTAGCTGGTTTGCACATAACTATTATTTTTGCAAGCACACAGAGTGAAATCTGCCTGATTGGACAACCTATTTTTAGTTCATATAATTAGTTTCAGAAAATGGATTATCTGAGCATTCTAATAATATTCTTTGGAGTATTTAGAGTAATATAGAATAGAACATTGCTTTTAGAAAGCACAAACCCTGTGTACAGTGGACACCAAACAAAACACGAGCAAGAAAAGAAGCTTTAGATAACTATGATTGACTGTAATCAAAATTCAAACATACGTACACTGTAAGAAAAGACCATAAAAATACAGCCCAATGTACCATATTTAATATGCATTGATTTTTCAGATGTTTTACCAGTTGCACATTGTTTTTGGGTTGAAGGAAATGTCCTTAAACTTAACGGAAACGATAGTGCTCATTTTCTGCCAGGGCATAGTCCATTTTCTGCATATTTCTTTTTCTTACAGTGTACATTAATGCTAAAAAAGAGCAAGAATTAATCAACTCATGAGAGGAAGCAAACCTCATATTTGTCACTGCAGTGTTAATATATTCCTCTGTGGATCATTTCTGTCTAACTCTGTGATATAAAGAATCCAACATGTTCCCACTTGATGTAACTCTCTACAGATGCCAATGGTAAAGCTTGTTTGGCATCTATACACATATATACACACACATTCTGTTTCTCATGCTGAACTTATAGACACACACATATACACCTTCAGTTGCTTATATCACATATAATGTATAATTTAAAAGTAAAAGAAGTACAATCAGCTTTAAAAGACTCATACACTCTCCTAATAGAAAACAGCACTTCCCTGGATTGCCTATTAAATGTGACATTGTTACGCTCAAGTGAAGACTTTGACTATCCAGAAGAGCAGCAGAGAGGCCGTGAGCAGTGCGGGACAGTGAGGACCCTTGGTGGCGGAGCTGGGCATGTTCACGTCACCTGTCAGTTTGAGGCATGAGGTGGTTGTAGTGGCATTGCAGCACTCCAAGAGACAGGGAGTAGTGGCAGTAGTGGTGCTTGAACAAACTGTCATCTTTCTGCAGTCTGCACTGCAACCTGCCTGCCAGCTCTCCGTGCTGCCAGATGTTGTCCTTTGTAGCTAGGAAATGAGACAATAAGTTGCTTTCATTTAACATTCATAATATAATATGTATGTATGTATAATATGGTGCATTAGAACGTGAGATGAGTATTAAACCAAATATCCTTCAACATAGAATAGTTAAAATGGTTTAAAGTCAACGTAAAATGAAAATCTATAAAATAAAACTATTTACTCTCACAATATAATGTGAACGTGTGTGTGTGTGTGTGTGTGTGTGTCTATATTTTCCACCTTTAATTCTTAATTCTGTGTTATTTGACATTTCTTTTTAATTGTTTGTTAAATTTACTAGCAATTTTGTTGTGAAAATTTCTACACTACGTTTTTTTTTTTTTTTCTTTTTTCAGTGTATATGCATAAGACCCCAGTGGCATTGTCCTGGACAAGCCCCCATTTATTTTAACAGTCCCTTTATATGGACAGACTCATGCAGGGGAAGACGAGGTGGGTTATTTAAATAGATTCATGTACAGGTGATTATTGTGGGGTATAAAAATATGCGTGTTTAAGGGAAAATGATTTGGGAAAAGGCTTGAGGAGAACTAAGAGCTTATAACTAAAGGTTACACCAAAAAGTCTAAATTATTATGATTATTATTTAATAATTATTATAGAGTCCACAACAAAGGCTGATAACATTCTGTTTATTATAAGCGCACGCTGCAGTTTTGTACCAATTTAAATAAGTACACTAAATAATACTCTAATTTTACACAAATTGTATAGATACACTTTACAATGAATTTCCTTTCCTTTCCTACATTTGTTAACATGAACAATGAAAACTTCTTCTGAAGCATTAATTAATCATAGTTAATGTTAATTTTAACATGTCCTAATACATTTTTTAAATCAAAACTTATATCTGTTAATATTATTTAATGAACCTGAGCTAACGTGAACCAACAAGGAACAAATATATCAATACTGTAGCAAATGTATTGCTCATAATTGAATCATAATTCAAAAACATTCATACAAAGAAAAAAAAAATATTTCCAAATAATAGAGAGTTATCGATCCATGCTCTAATAGACAGGTGGGTGGGGACACATCTAATCAAATAAAAAAGATAATTAGGACAATTAAACCTAAAGACTGTAACATCAAATTATAAAATAAATACTAGATTTTTTTCTTTGTTTTTTTTTTTTTTACTTTACCATGCAGTAGTCCTGACCAACTGGACACAGCAGGGCAACACTGGCGACATTGCTTTTGTAACACGCTGTTCCAGCACAGTTGAAATTATGACACTTCTTGCCCTTTTAGGAGTAAGAAAAGCAAAGAAAAGTCAGAAGGTGGCAGAAAATGTTCATTTGTGCCCTAAAGTGACAAATAGCTGTGTGTGTTCTTACATTGTTTGCTGCGGTGGTTGGAACTGTGGTCTTTATTGTTGTGGTTGTAGTAGCGGGTTTTGTTGTAGCTACTAATGACGAGATAGCAGTAATAAAAGAGTCAATATTCAAAAGTAACTGCTCACATACATTGGAGATGATAATAGAAAGAGTTGGAGGTTACCTGTCGTACTGTGTGAGCTGAACATGGCATGCAGAGTGTTGTTGAGGCAGTTGGTTGTGTTGCAACAGTCGACAGAGCAATTAGTGAGAGTCCCGTTCCCGCAGGACACGCCACACGAGGCACTGCAGCTGACAGAGTAACCTGCATCCCCTTTCATTATCTAAAGCACAACAGAGCGAGAAGTAACTCTTTAAATCAAGCCTGCATCAGTGCATGATTTGCATGGATTACTTGCCACTGGAGGTTTCCATCTGAAAGCGCAGCACGACAGACTGACCTTACAGTTATTTTCACTGGATGGGCAGTGCTTCTCCGTCATGTTCATCATCTGATCATAACAATCTTTCGTGCAAGCAAAGTCTGGACAGGATAGCTATTGGGGGAAAAAAGCAGTGGCAGTTCAATAATTGTTACACATATATTACACTAAGATATGCGTAAAGCCTTTTGGAGTAAGTTTTGCAAGAAAATACTATGTACGTCTTTCAGAATTTCATATTTAATTCAATGAGTTACTTGCCATTTCTTTGCAGTTAATTGTGAAGTTTACTTGCAATTTTTGAGTAAAAAATGGTTTCGAAGTAAATCCTACACTAATTTGTTAGTGTACTTGCCCAGCACTTACCGCAGTGTAATTTTCTGATGAAGATGTATTTGCTGAAACAAGAGACAAATCAGGACAATAATAAATAAGAAAAAAATAAAATTAAATACAATTTAGTTGCTGTCAAATTAAAACTGTAAACATTCATAGGGATTTTAGTGTTAATGTTTTTTGTTTTTTTTTATGGTCACTTTGGCTAAATCAGGCACAGATTTTATATATCTTCATAAATGTCATATCACCATACACGTATATACATATTGTTCTATTGTTCTGTTCATATTTATTATGTATATCTATCACAATATGTATTGTTATTCAGTACCATATTGTTATTGGCACATACTAGTGTATATAATACCTCACTGCTGTTTATCGTTTATAATATCTCTTTCTTCGTTATATGCCTATGCTATTTCTATTCTGCCAACCCTGCTGTGCTGCTAAACATATTTAGAAACATTAACAATAAAGATCTATTCTATTCTATTCTATTCTATTCTATTCTATTCTATTCTATTCTATTCTATTCTACATTGTTTTATGTATTAATGTGTATTGCTATGATTAAATCTACATGTAAATGGAAACTACACATTAGACATCACAACTACACAAGAAAGATCTCCATACTAGTAATACCTGTTGAGGCGACAGTAGCACTGTTAGAAGCAGTGTTGTGAACAGTGGCGGATGAAGCTCCTGTGGCCATCTGCTCAGTAGAAATGGAGGAGGACACGCTTACTGTATTTGCAGATTGAGTTGTCGAACTCTGACCAACAGGTTCTGACATTGTAGATGATGTTGCATCTGTTGTGGTAGCTGCACTATCCGTTGTGGAAGATGTCCATACTTTAGAGAGCAGACTCATTTGCAATAAAAGAAAAAACAGGAAGCCTGTTGGAAAGACAGATAAAGGACAGCAAATGTCTGTGACAACTAGGGCACTTACTGTATTTGCATGAGGTTAAATATAACTTGGCCCATTGAGAAATGCATGGAAAAACATGCACACAAGAAGCACGAGCAGAAAGAATTTCAAATTAAAATGTTAATGTATTTCTTTAAACGCAGACGGTTTTTACATACAGTTTACACAGAAGCTGGCACTGCTTCACACTGTTAAAAGTGGAAACCTGGAAGTGGTTTCTACCCATAAATATTAGTTTTTTTTTGTTGAAATTAATTGATATATGTTGGTTTGGTGATGTTAATTATTTTTTTGGACTTTTATATAGATGTCACCAAAAATTGGTTTACATACCGTTCCATGAAAAGGTACAATGACAAACCTGTTTTCGAAGACCTCCGAGTCTTGCTTATATTGATAGTGCAACGTGTTTCTCCCAACGCCATCTGAAAGCATGAAATAATGATGAAAAACAGCAAGGATACTGATTAATGTCGGTGAGCTTGATTGCTGATTTTGCATGTTTAAAGGGTCCAACAACCAACATAAAGCAAGACATGTATCAGTATCAGAAGAATCCCCTTGCCTGTGAATTATGGCTCTGATGGTGGTTTGCATCCATGATGTTGGAGACAAATTTTCACCGAGAGCTATGCAAACCTGAGCTGTCAAAATTGGCATTGGGGAACATGCCTAACCTCCCATGACCTCTGAGCATGATTTTCTGCTTTGATCTGCAGTGGAGCATGTCATCAGAGACAATTTCTTCTAATAGATGTCAATTGTTTGGCTGAAACAGAGCCACATTGATTCGGTTTCCAGAGCTGCATGTATTTGAATTTGAAACAGGTGGCATCTATTGACGTTACATCAATGTTACATCACAGAAATCACAATCTTCGGTTGCATTTCTCTGGTAGGCACACCAGTTCACAGTTACAAAAGTTCCCTTGCTACGAGGCCGCTTGCTCACACACAATTAACAACTTCTTGTTCTCCGTGAATCCCACGGGTGTAAGTGCAAAGCACGGCTTGTTACCCCTTTCCCCATGAGGCGGTGATCAACCCCGTCAGGAAACTACCCTGGAAAGCATGTCTTGTATGAAAACATTGGTTCAACCAAATTATGACTTTCTCTTTCCATTCCTCAATACAATCATGTTTTTGGATGGCTTTGACCATCTGTTTGCATTTCTCGTCTTCTCCTGCTTGCTTATTAATCTAGTTGTCTAAAAAAAAAACCCTGGCATTGCATATTACAAATATCGTTGGATCTTGAATTGTTTTTGTAAGTTAGTTTTGATAAAAGCGTGTGCTGAATGTAAATGTAATTTTTTTTAGATGCACTGAAAAAAGGGTGAAGCATTTACAACTTTCACTGAGAAATTGCTAGTAAATTTCACAAATAATTGCAAAGAAACAGCAAGTAAGGAAATGTGAACATTTTCAAAAAATAACCATCAGATATATAATATACTGTTGATGATGCCCTGTATTTACCAATGATTTGATATTGTTAGCTCTTCATAAAGCATCTACTGGGCATTGCTCACCAACTTGTTGTATGTTTATAACTGATAAATAAGAAAAAAAATGCATAGATTGCATCCCCATTCTCATTCATAAAGCAAGAATTCTCAAAAGACATTTACGGCAGTATTGTAATAATATTGTAATAATACAGCACACATGTAATATTTAGTTTCTGTCATATGCAGCATCTTGGGTCTTTTCTAGACTCTCAGTATCACCTGTTTGAAAACATGGCAACCCTCTCCACGCAACAGCATCTCTCACAAAAATCTTTCCAGCTACATCTATAGCCCACAGCTGCACCCAAAAGTCTATTTACACATTTGCAACATCTTAATACAGCATACTGGGAAATGTTGCTTACCTTCGCCGTACAGTGGGAAAGCACAGATTGGACTGGAGTTGTAACAGCTGTGGATGAAGTTAAGAGTGTCTACATGATCCTCTATCCCTTCCTCTCTCTATTTCTCTCTCCCTCTCTGTTGCTATTTGCTCCTTCAGTGTAGTGACATCAGAGGGAAGGTTTCCTAATTAGTGGGAACTCTGATGGGATTGGTTTGCTGATTGTGTGCTTAAACTAGAAAGATGGGGTGTGTCTTTATTGAAATGATGTATTCAACTCTCTATTGATATTATGAGTTATGTTTACGATTAACAAGTTAAACTGCTATACAAAAATAAAAAAAAATGTAAAAGCACGGACTATGATTTATTAGCCTTGTAATAATAATAATAATATGTAAATAAATATAAAATAAAACTATCATGCATAAAGAAAACATTTTTACATTTTGTTTTTAAAGTATTGAAATGTAAAAAAAAAAGACAGGCATGGGAACTCCTTTATTTAATATTTAAAAAGCATCACAGGATGCAAGAAGTTGGTTGAGATAACTACTATTGCTATAAGAGTGCAAGCAGAATATGAAAACAGTTCAAATAAAATTTATTCTAATCCATAACTCCTTGTAGTCCTGTCTGTGCCTCCATACATTTTTGACTATAAACACCACAATAAAATATCATGAACTCAAGCATGGAAACAAAATTCGCATTTGTAGTCGCTTTTGCATATCCATGTGAACTGGGATCATTTTGACAATGTTGTTTGTGTCTGTACATGAAACTTTTCAAAAATGCAAAGGAAAAACATTATTTTTTTTAGTACAATCATTGTCATGTGAAAGTGCCTATAATATCCAAACTTTTCACATTACTACAAGAAATTCCATGGCAGATACTTCCAGCTTCAGCAATGCTCACAAATGGCCATTCACAGATAATTTGAAACAAAACAAAAAAAATTCTGCTCTCGTGAATTCAGGTCCACCTCATCTGTTCTGTAAATTTTAAATTCACAGCTCTTTGTTCAGAGTGAACATAAACTCACTGCATGCTTGAAAAGATCTGGAGATCCTATTTGGGGCAAGTTGAGAGAAGTAGAGACTGTGGCATGTCACACTGCTGTAAGACGGACTTTGAAGGTGATTTCAACTGGTGAAATCAAGATATTCCCACAACAATTATCCCTTTGTAGTGGTGTGTATCACAAAAATGCAGAGCACCAGCTCTGAGACACTGAAGGGTTGTGGGTGCTCAAATGACAAACATGGATTTCTTGTACTTCCTAATACTAGAATATCTTTCAGAGTTTATACACTCTTCTACACTTAATTTTTTTAACCCATGCTACACTGTTTTATGGGTATGGAGGATTGGAAATAAAGAGAGTTAACTTTGCTAGTACTTATAATGCTGAAACCGAAATGCAGGTCTGGTCCAGTATCACTGATCAAATGTTTTTTTGAAAGCGATACTGATGGTGAATAGAAAGAGAGTCATGTTTTAGCACTAGATGTCCTGTATGATTCAAGGTCTATGAAAACAAGATATTCAAGTTGCTAAAACAAATTTTACTGGTTGGCGTAGTCTATATGCAAAGCTGGTGTTCGACTATTAAGTTACAAAATCAAAACTGAAACTTTGTCAAGATAAATCTGATTGTTAGCTGCACAAAGAACAAAACAGTTTGAAGATTATTTTGAAGTCTGATGTTTATTAGGCTTTTATGACGTGCATCTTTTAAAAAGATTCAGGCAAACAGTTTTCATGAAACTAAATACCAAATATATA
>JAUZSZ010000123.1:4243533-4254187 GCA_034780575.1 Labeobarbus marequensis | reverse complement strand
CTATTTTTGTTGAATAAAAGCCTCTCCGAGGCCTGACGCCACACCCACTGTGTCTGTCGTTTGCTCCTCCCGCCACACCTTTCAGATGCAAAATTTATGGGAGGAGAGTATTAAAATTAACCACACAATGAGATTTACTAACGTTTGCGCTCGTCAAATTACTGGTATTTGTGCAATTATTTAATGCCCAAAAAAAGCATGTCTTAAAGCAGGCGGTAATTTGTGCTGCTCTTGGTAGATTGCGCTGGTTATTATGGAGATGATCTGGCTGCGTCTGTGTCCTTTTATGAGCAATTGTCAGTAAATCACCTGCAGAATTTTCCCCACCTGGCGCTTTTATGGAATTGTGCTCTATTGCTAATTTGCCCTGTTTAGTAAATCTGGCCCTTTGGCTGCTATGATGTGGAATATCCACGGAAATGTAACTAGTATCTGGTTTTGCAGAGAATTTATTTATGAATATAAACATTTTGACACAATGTAAAATACTTGCTACGGTGCATGTTTAGATGATTTTTTCCCGTTGTTTTGCTTCCTGTTGTCATCTGTTGCTGTTGTACAAGCAGGGTGTTGACGGTTTGTGGGTGTGGAATTTGTCCCGCACCTTCTCCTCTCTAATTGGAGGCTGAATAAAAAGTGACAGTGATGATCACTGAAAATGAATAAAATGTTATATTATGCATGCCAGGCCAGTAGATGACGATGCCTCTTTGTTAAGAAACTTTGTTAGGCACCTGCACACATACCTAGAGACTGAACACATAATGTGCATGTGCATGATGTCACCATTTTCACAATTTCCCGTTTTTGTAGTTTACATGCTAACTATCGTTGTCAAAAAACTTACACTTTGAAATATCTTTTCAAAAGTTTGTATTTACAGGCAAAATGCTGTTTTCATGAATAGCAAAAATGCATACAAATTTGTTGTCTGTTTTTAGTTGAAAATGGTGATGTGTAAACTCCCTAAGTTTGAGTATGTATGCAAACATCCTACAGGGATGAACTAAACATGCAGGTTCGATTCCATCCTTCCCTCAGTGAGTCTCAATCAATGCCAGTGAACTAAAAGCAGGAGAATGAGTTGCAATGAGCTGCTGGAAACCCGCCTTAAATTTGTCCTAATTCTGTCAGCATCTACTCTCCCGTGTCACCGGCTGAGTGACAGCCTCCAAAGCGGCAGCTAGAACAGGGTGACGTGTCAGTCTGTGGTTGTCTAAAGGATGTGGAAGCGCGTGAGATGGAGGCCGCTGATTACGATTCCTCCTTGGCTTCCTTCGTGTTGACATTTCACCACAGAGCACTGTCCTTCTCCCCTCCAATTACTCCATCCCTTCCTGCTTCTGGACAGTGGGTGACCTTTCAATCTTCTCTAAATATCTTATTATATGGTGTCTCTGCTTTTTTAGGCCTGGCAGGACCTGCTATACAATTACAAGACATTCACGCTTTGTTTGCTCTCTAATGAAGCGATCAGGAGTCGGACCGGCAGCCAGCACCTTAGGGCCTGCCACCATGTCACATTGAGGGAGTGGGTGCCAGGACTGCAGGCAAGTGGCTGTTAAAGTCTGGACACTAGTGGAAGAATGGGCCGCACAGAAAAAAGGAGATAACGCAGGATGAGAAAAGTAATGGTAATGGACTGTTTCTGGACTTAGTAGTCAAGTACACCTGACCAAAGCATAAAATAGACTGTAAAGATAAAATAAATATTATTTAAATGTATTTTAATAAATATTATTTAAATGTATTTTAATACTTAGTTATTATATATATATATATATATATATATATACATATATATACATACATACATACATACATACACATATATAGTGCTTTTGTAAACAGGATATGCATACACATCAGATACCTTTACTTCACAAGCTGCTGTAACAATGCCCTCTCAACACCATTTTGTAGCTTTGATACTCATTGTCTCTTTTACAATGTTCTATAAACATTATTTATTTATTGTAACAATTGCATTTTTCTCATATTTGCAATAAAAAGTAATTCATTTTTATTTGGAGAATATAGGACCTCTATAAAGGATCACAATCTGTCCTTGGTAGGAACGCCATCCATTAAAATGTGCCACTTACTAACAAAGGAAATTTGTCCTCTTGGCTCCTGACCTGACCAAGGTTGAGTAGCACTGATCTATGCTAACTATTGTGAAAGCACAGCACTGAATCTAAATGAGCCAAATTGTAAAAAAGCTACTCTCAAATGCATCTGATGTGAGATGCCACACTGCCAAAATTTGAAGATACCATTTGATTTGACCTTTTTTACAACCTAGTCTATGGAATAGTAGTAGGATTGCATAGTTTTGGAATCTGACGGTAATTCAAGATTGTGATTTAAAAATGTGTTTTAAATGATGATTTAAACTGTGATTTAAAATGTGTGATTTTTATATATGTATATTTTTTTATATCCATGTTTGCTGTGCTTGTTTGTAAAGCTGCACTGTGCTTGTTTGTAAAGAGTCTGGCCAATATTTTCCGATTATATAGTGTACTGTATTAAAGATATGCAAGTTGGTTTAGCTGACCCAGAGCAGATGCAGAGATGGAGCAGCATTTACTGCAAAACAAGTTGCACTCCACACTGTATGATATGATGCAATGCTGTCTTGTTCGCTGATTAAACAATAAAATGTGCACATTTTCCAAAGTCCTTGTTTCAAATGGGCAACAAGCAACATTAAGCAAAAGACATGTGACCGTGCAAACATGCTCAATGCGTAAACGCAGTTTCTACAGCAAGAGAGATAAAAGACTACATTTCTTTTCTTAGAAGTACATTCTTTCAAAATGCTTCCAACCTGTCTGCAAGCGTCAGAATTTCCTGTTTTGGCATTTCATTGTGTCCTGCGCTGAGCCAATGTCTGGCGGGGACACATTGAGAAGGGTTGTCTCTGATGATAATAACAATGCTCAGGGGGGTGGCAGCCCTTGTAGCACACGTTATCTTCAGTCTACCATGCACAACAGGGTTTTTTTTTTTTCTTTTTTTTTTTCACACCTGGTGAAGCAGCATTAGGCAAATGTCAAGACAGCCATTGTCAGCCTCGCACATTTATTGTGTAGCATATTAGTAAAGCTACTGCACGATTGCTCGGGTTCCCGGTAATCCGCTGCAGGAGTGTGGGCCAGTGGACCAAGCTTTTGAGGGGATGATGCATGGACAGACTGGCTGATGGCAGCTGCCAGTGGACCTACTCACAGGGAATAAGACGGATTCAGTTGGCACAGAGCAGTGGCAAAGGTTCAAAAGCACCCATCCCACCTTTCAGAGATGGAACTAAATGTGCTAAGTAAGCATCTTATCGCAATCCTCAAGCACACTGTTGTGCTGTTTTCCCTGTCTTGTGTCCGTCTTTGTGTGTGGCACATTTAGTTGACTTTCCAAGCATGCGCTGCATCCAGACGGCTCATACAGTTCTCATTAAACTTTAACAAGAGAGGAAACACAGGCAAAAATCACATATATTTTCTCAACTTTCACTCCTCAAGAGGTCCGATCAATAATAAATGTGGTTTTGGTGGCATAAAGGAGGAGTCGAGGAGCTGCAGGATTGAAGGAGGAGTGAGCTGTGATTGTGTCTCTTGCATACAGTATCACAAGCCCGGTCAGCTTTCCTGAGTGGAGTGTGATTATTTATTATTTGTAATATTCATATTCATAGGTATTTGCATGTAAAGTGCACATATATGCATTTTTGAATAGACCTTCAAGCAATATAAACATATTAACAGCATATTAAACACCCCCTGTGGTGAAAATCAAGTTTTTTAATGATGTTTACATATCTATCTGGTATTTTTAATGCTTAAAGACAAACCATGTGCAAATCTGTCAGTCAACATCATTGCAGAGGATTTTTTCCTTAACATTGCGGTGTACCAAAAAAGCAGACTCAAAAACGATATTTAAAACCAACCCTGTTTCTCATGCTGCCTTCATGTGCTATCAGAATTATCGTAAATAGTTAGTTTAAATAGGAGCTTCCTAATTCAAAATTAGACGTGAACGCCTCTCAAGTCGTATATTTACTACTGGGAAACTCGGAAATAATTGTGATACCAGAGTTTCCGAGTTGAGCAGGCCATCAAGTTTAAACATGGTGGAGGGGACAACCATTGCTGCCTCCAGTGCTGTTCTCACAACAGCTACATCACTTGTCTCTAAAGTAGTGTATTTATAGGCTATATATGAATGATCATTTGAAGCATATTGTATGTTTTATAAACAGTGAAATAATCATGTATTTGACAACAATTCCAGAATTGTCAGCAAACTGACTATCTAGTGCGGTGAATGTTTATGATTGTCAACCAATGGGATGCTACATTTTATTCTTTCCAACAACAAAGCAATTGAATGTGACAAGCTTGTAATAGCGAGTTCATAAGTAGGAAATAGGAAATTTATGATAGCACACGAAGGCAGCATTACTGTCACAAACATGTAACCAATCCTGTCAATGTGTGAGGTGGAGCTTTTCATATCTGGTCAAAGGTTTCTATTTACAATGTGTTTTTATAACATTGAGCAATGTAGCCAATCACAGACATAATTGTTGATTTCTTGAACGCAATGGCCAATAAGAGTGTTTAAGTTATCCACTCACCACTCAAATCGCTGGAGTTTTGCAGGCTTGTGAATCCTCTCAGTATAACAAACAAGGACTGTAGACATGATGTACAGTAAATAAGATTAATTGTTCAGTGTAGAGCATCATTGATTATAACAGAATGAGACTGTGATGAAATAAAATGAGTGACAACTTTTAAGTGATTATAAGGAAAGCACTGCATGATTTCTAGGCTATAATCCATTCAGAATTTAAATACATTCACTCACGGATTCATTCTTGAGACTGCAATGAATGACAGCGATAACCATGAATCCAAGACTGACGCTGCCATTGTGTAGCATTTACTACTGCATTTGCTTCTGCTAACTGAGTGAAAGTTGAGCAGTTGTGAGCTGGTGTGTTTCTAAAGACATGCAGTGAAACATTAGTGAAAAAAATGGCATGGTCATGGCATTTTTATGGCTGACCTTATTGGATATGCATTTGTAGCAGTTTCCCTTTCTGACACAAAAATTATCGGGAGGAGAGTATTTAAATGAATCATACAGCATGCCTTACTAAGGTTTTTACTGGTCTCTGCACCATTATTCAATGGCCAAAAAGCATGTCTCATCAGCTCTGCTTGTTTGCGACCCTACGCTAATTTGCGCTTCTCTTGGTAGATTGCGGTCATTATGAAAATGTTTCGGCTGCATCTGCGTTCTTTAATTTGTGCATTGTTAGAAGATCAACCACAGATTTAATTTGAGCTGTAAATCTGGCCCAAAGCCTTTCATGCATAAAAAAATGAATAGACCCCTGTTATGCTCATTTACAGGTTCATAATTTTGTTTAGTGAGTCTACTAGAATATGTTTAAATGCAGCAATACTATAAATAAAAAAAATTAAAATAAAATAAAAATCTTGCAATTTACAATGTTGCAACACCTGTTTTCACCTTCTGTCTTATCGGTTAAAAACCCACTTCCAAAAACCTTAGTCTGCTCTGATTGGTCTGCTGGCCAAAGTCTGTTATGATTGGTCTAGACTAGAGTGTGTATTGGGAATGCACTAACCAGTGAGTAAATACTACTGTAGCTATGCTAACTATGGCATCAGTTTTTCTGTATCAGCTCAAGACCAAGTCTGATAATATCAAGAAGAACAAGCTAAAAGATATGGACCACCTTCAAAAAGCATGATGTGCAGGATATTTCACAGCAGTAATTTTCTTTAAGAGAAATTATCAAACTTTGATGTGGACTTTGCAATTTGTAACTTTGCAGATCAATTACATGCACCATTACCTATATTACACATTAAAAGAAAGCTAAAGCGCAAAAAAAGCACAATAGGTTCCCTTTAAGAGACATACAAATAACTTTGAATCTTGGGAGAGATTATTCAGAACTGTATTTGCATAAATATTTGCAACATTATCACTACAATACATTATAGCATGACTGTTGGGGCCTTTTTAAAGGTCCATTTATTCATGAATGAAACCAAGATAAGCATTTAATAAAAGTAATATATGCTATATAAATAAGGCAGAGCAAGATGGTATACAATGCAATCATAATAGTAGTAGTAATAGTAGTATTAGCATAGTATTACCATTAATGGAAGAAAATGAAACAAAGTCCCACCTTCTAAATGAAAGATTTCAGCTGATGTTAGAAACTCTGGTTTCCATAGAAACAGTTAGTGTCCTGGGATTGTGCTCAGGACTGCACATATCCATTGGCCGAAAAAAATATTTAAGATTTCAGTATTTCCCCATTGAAGCAGATAGGGGCTGGTTTTGCATTACCAAATAGCAGGCATTGACAGTATGGCCTCCAAGTGAACAGACTGTCCTTGAAAGAGATGTTGGCTGAGTACAGTTGTAAAGAGGTACAGTTGTAAAACTGTGGATATTTCCCTTTTGATGCAACTCTCATCATCCTCGTGCACATTAGCATCCTTTTTGTTTTAAAAAAGGGGTCCACATTGTTATTCCTGTCTGATCATGAAAAGAGTCTTTGCCTGTTGTAATTACTGAACTGTAATTGTAATTTTGGGACATGCCAGGAAAAAATGTCCCATGGTCCTGTGCTGACTGCACTGATGGTATGTCAGTATATAATTTATGTGCCATCACTGTGAAAAACATTAGGAGCATAAAGTCAGAAAAATACTGAACTGATACATATGCATGCATTTGAATTATTCAGAATACAACATATCAGTATATTTCACTTAAATGTAGGCCTAATATTTAATTTGGCACATTAAAAATCAATGATGCAATTGTCCCGGACAATTGTAACAAAAGCACTCCTTGTCTTCAACCATTAATTGTGGAAAATGGGAATTTGTATGCATTTTTATTTATTTATTTATTTTTTTTGACAATTATTTTGCTGGTCGACATAAATCATGAGGAAAAAGTCTCATATTTATTCTGGCCAATATTTGTGCAGTAAAATATGTAGTGTCCTATGTAGTATCCTAATATGCAATGTACAGTGGCATCAGTATGTGCTTAGACTATAAATATTTGTGTATATTTGTACTATCAAGATTATCGACCATACATTAGAAATCACACGGAATGAAATGAAAGCCTTAAAAGGTCATATCATGTAATTGTATTAACTGTAAAATGACAGCATTAAATAAACCAATTAATGTAATTTATTATTTGTCCGTGTAAAATCAATCTATGAACGCTATATGATTTGTAAAGTTTCTTACTTTGTGAGTTGTTCATGCATAAAATGGTTTATGTTGCATGTAAAGTGCTGTCAGTACATTGACACATTTCAGTGTCTACCCAAACATAAACATAATTGCAGGCTAAAGCCACACTTACATAGAAATACCTATGAATACAAATGAGGTGATATTGGAGTATATAAAGAACATTTGAGACACATTTTGACACTTTCCAGCAAATGGACATCAAACTGCAGAGCACAATTATCAACAAACACAGAAATAATCGTCTACATCCACATAACTTGTTACTATATAATTGATCTTTGGTTTGCTTTTAACCTGTAAAAAGGGTTAAAACCTCAAAATCGCTCATTCTTTATAGCCAAAAACACAAATGCTTTTGTCACTGAACAACAGGAGATTTGAATGTAGCATAATATCAGCTAAAGTGCACAGGAAGACATGTCTCTGGTTCATGCTTCTCTGGAAAACTTTATTGTGATGTGATTATTCATTTGTGGCAATCTGCGGTCAAATAATTTAGCATATTATGATAAATTGCTCCATATAATTGATAGTTATCCTAGGCAACTGAATGCATAAACATATATGCCTGTTCTTTATGTTGAATTAAAATAATTCACACTTGAATCAATATTTCATGTGTTTTAACTTGGTACGTATCAGTGTAGTGATGGCTATTCTAATCTGTTAAATAGATATATAAAATAAATATGTAAACCTTTGAATTCTGATTACTTTCATAATCATATTTTAAAATACCTTGCATAAATGCATAGTTCACTGCACTCCAGAATAAACGTACATTTTTGAAGTGCTTTAATGAAAACCAAATTGATTTGAAATAATGCAATACTTGGCACAAGAACCTAATTCATATAAAGCAATAGCAACATGCATTAGTAAGTGTTTGGCATCCATTGTATTCTCTGCAGAGGCCATGCTTGTTTCATTAAATCACAATATAAAAATGCCATGTCATTCCAAATATTTTGTTTCCATTTCAAAACTGTGAAGTCCTGCAGGACAACTCTCTGGCACCAACCTTTTCTCTTCCAGAGAAGCCTAGTTATTGGTTGAGGAATGGGCAAGCGGTTAATGTGTTTACACAAAATAGAATTTCAGGATGCTGCTTCAAATTCTGATCTTTTGTTTAGTAAAGTTAGCTACATAAGAAGACAGCTTTCTTGGCATAGTATTAGATGCGTCAGAAAGCCAAACATGCCAATTACACACTGGGGTGCCATGCTGAGTTTCCTAACTCCTTTACTCAGCGGATTCATGGCTTTCTCTGACAGGACCACTGACAGAACTCGCAAACTTCTCGCTGCTATGGTAACGTTGACACAAATTGGCACTCTTCACATTGCATTAATGTTGTTCACAGTGCATGAGATTCACATTTAAATGTATATATTTTTTATTGGGTAATAGAGTTTAGGGTACATACTGATTGAGTTGATTGAACTGATTCAATCAATGTTAACGAAGTCGTTGTGATGATCCTCTCCAGCTCATGCGTTAAACTTATCTGTTCAAGACACAAAATGATAACTGTTTGCTCTGTATCCATGGCAACCCAATGTAACTATGATCAGGAGGCTTGTGAAAATGGAAAAACAAACAGACGGTTATCATGTGAAGAACAACAACATTCACTCTCAAAACATTTATAAGAATGTGTGGAGAGGGATTGTAGATGTAGAGATGACAGCCTGAAAAACATTTGAAAAGACAAAGTAATAATTTGCTTTCAGTTCACTAGAACTGAGAGATGCTGGGCCCTGACACCTTTCAAAAAATTTTGATCTTTTAAAATATTTAGACTGAAAGCATCATGTAAATTAAACCATAATGGAATGAATATGATTCATGTACAATATACAAGGGTTTGACAATAAAAAGCTACAGTAAAATACTTTCAATTGGTTAATGGTAAATTCACTTAATTAACTGAACTGGACATTTCATGTAATTTTACAGGAACATACTGTTTATATTACGTACAGCTTTTGACAAATTTTGATACCTAATATGTCTTTCCCATCACCAACTGTGTTTTTGGTAGTTTTCAGTATATAAAGATACAACACAGATTTTAATACTTCACCAAGGTAGTTGGGGGCTGGGGGTGTACTTGCTACTATTTTTTATTTTATTTCATCTTTTATCTTTACGTTGTCTGTGCTCTTTAGTTTTGTCTATCAGTGTAGTATATGTATAAAAATAAAGGTGCTTCACGATGCCATAGAAGAACCTTTTTTTGTCTAAATGGTTCCATAAAGAACCATTAACATCTGAAGAACCTTTCTGTTTCACAAAAACATTTCACTTTGTGGTGAAATAAGGTTCTACAGATTATAAAAAGACAAGAAAGAGATGATTCTTTAAAGAACCTTTGAATGGTTCTTTGTGGAACCAAAAATGGTTCTTCTACGGCATCGCTGTGAAGAACCTTTTAAGCGCCTTTATTTTTAGAATGAAGCGGTGGGTGAAATGGGTGAATTGTCAGGCTTCCAAAAATGGCTATTTAGAATGGAAGCTATTTGTCTATTTATCATGGAAGCTATTTATCAAGAGCATCTGTAAACTTAACATCCCAATTTTTTGGTGTTTTAAGACCAACAGTCTTTACAATCATGACTGTAAACACAAAGCAGGGCAAGCCTTTATCAGCAGCGACGGATAGTGGGCAAAAACTGAAAGTAAATGATAGGGCCCATCAAACACGAAGAAGAGTTGTGTCCAAACAACACAGAACTAATGCAGCAAAGTGACAGCAATCATCATTATTCACCTGGAAGACCCTGTTTCCACAAAAACTGATCACAGAGAATCTCATAAAGCCAACATCCATGAAAGAGCCGTAATTGATAAAACTTTAATCAAAGACAAACAAAATGCAACAAAACCTAAAATGCAAAAAAGATGATGGTCTCATAATCACAAAACCTGGAGAGTCTGAGCACCTCGATGAACTTTCCTATCTGCCCTGGACAGCTCAATCAACTGACTTAAATATCAAACCACTGTGTACAGTTTTGAAGAAAAGAGTGAGAAGCTAATTTCCTCCTCCATAATCTCTGAAGTAAGTGGCAGATGTTCTTATAGACGACATTTCACTGAATATTATTCAAAAAGTTGTTTGAAACTCTTTTAAGATGGTTGGAAGCTGTATTAAAGGAAAATGGTGGCAAAACACTTTCATAAATACATATTTCCCAGGTGTTCACATTATTTTGTCCAACCCCCGTAAGTGAATGAGAAATCTAGTTCAAATGTACTTTATTAAAACACATTTTTTGTCTGTCTTTGTAATCTTTCATCAATATAACTAACCT
>JAUZSZ010000123.1:4019936-4030965 GCA_034780575.1 Labeobarbus marequensis | reverse complement strand
TACAATTTACTACAGTTCCAAAGTAAAATGGACACTAGTGGCAACATATTATATTCCTTTTACACAAATTATGATATAATATATCATAACATAATACATTTAGACATTTGTGTCACATAACCAGCTCTACATGTATGGCTTTTCCAGTGAAGCAAACTTGCTTGGTAGCTCACCTGGTAAAGCACTGTAAATGTGATGCATGAAAATAGAGAAAAAGCTTAAAGACTTATAAGCATATAAGCAAGCTTATTCAGTAAATGTGTTTTATCTTACATTTTTGTTTACACTATCGGTTGGGTTTAGGGTAGGGTTTGCTGAAGGTTTAGAATCAATGTAATATAATTTTGCTGAAATGTTGCCACAGGCATGTTTTTTTTTTTTTTCTTTCAATGAGCCTGAGGTGCTATTGATCCCCCTTTAGTTTTACTTTTAAATTCTCCATACATATATTGTACTGACCACCAACCAGAGTGATTTCCAAAGAATACAAACACTTGCTACTTTTGATTAAAAACTAACAAAAAATGCTTCTCTTTTTCAGAAATCAAGAGTGTCTACATTTGAGAAGATGTGGGCTTTCATGAGTAGCAGGCAGAGCACGTCGTTTGTCAAGTCCATTGAAGATGGGATTCAGAGAGTGTTAAAGTCAGACTACGCCCTTCTAATGGAGTCAACGACCATTGAGTATGTGACACGCAGAAACTGCAATCTCACGCAAGTCGGCGGCATCATCGACAGCAAAGGTTACGGCATCGGCACCCCAAAAGGTAAAACCACCCACCATTATGACGCAGATAGTTCTGACTCTGACTGGATGATACACACTATAATTGGTTGTAAAATGGTAATATGTGCACAGCTTTGGCTGTACTTTCTTCTTTTTATCTCACACAATTAATTAGTTTGGTGGAATAATTACTGTGTATTTAGTTAAGTTACATTTAAAAACAAATGTGGCCATGCATTGAGCATTGATGACAAGCTTTGGGGTGAATACTGAAGAATACTGAATACTTTTCACATTATGTAAGTGAAGCTGTGGTCACAGAAGACTTTATGCTCTATTCACTTACATTCATATGCATGTGAATCAAAATTCAAGTTTAATGAACTCTGACCTGTGAATATGCATAGCACAAAGACATTTGACCAATAGCCGATGTAATATTAACCTCTTAGCTGAATTCATAAAATTTAAAGGCTGCATAGTTTGCAGTGCTGAGGGCTGTGAAGTCATTTTACATGCTTAAAGCCTTGTGTGACAGCAAATTTACACAGTAATTATTTTTAAAAAATTGAGCGTGAAATGGAGTGGGTTACACCAAGTGTGTTTGTGTGTGTATATAATGCTTTGTTGAAACACTACTCCTTTCAATTGTGGAGTCAGTGTCAGAATGTTAAATCTATTTAGATTTTATTTATTTTTTTCTGCTTATGTTTTATATGGAATTTCAGAGCCTATTATGCAAGTGAAATGTTTGTATCATTTGGGTGTGGATGTGTGTGTGTGTGTGCGTGTGTGTGAGAGAGAAAGAGTATTATTCCACATTTCAGATTTGTTAAGTTTATTAGTTAGTTGATAATTAGATGCCTTTCTTGAATTAAATCTTTAGAAGAAGAAGAAAAAAAAACAATAAAAAAAAAAAAAACATTTCCAATGAAGATTCTCATTTATTAATGAATTTCTTTCAGGCTCACCATACAGGGATAAAATCACAATTGCCATCCTCAGTATCCTGGAAGATGGCCGTCTTCACATGCTCAAAGAGAAGTGGTGGAGCGGCAGCAGCTGTCTGGAAGACGAGCGGTATGAAACGGGTCCCATGGGCATCCAGAATCTGGGCGGAATCTTCATTGTGTTGGCGTCTGGTCTGGTGCTGTCAGTGTTTGTGGCTATAGGAGAGTTCATCTACAAGCTGCGAAAAAATGCAGAACGTGAACAGGTGAGATTGATTGGAAATTGATATTATAATATGATGCTTGACTAACAAAGTAAAGCACAACTATTAGTTGAGTTTAGACTTTAAACCCAGCATCTGTAATGCTCTATGCAGAACTAAACATCAAACAAAGTCCTACCAAACCTCCCAGAACACTCTCACAATACCCTAGCAACCACCCATAAGACCCTAGAGCATGCCTAGGAAGGCCTTGTGCAGAGTCACAAATTTTAGACATCCTAAAATGAAGACGTTTGGCACACTGACTAAAGCTGAGTGTTCATTCACATGTGATAACATCACAGAATGGATCAGTTATTTGAGAAAAGAGATGAATAACTGATCGAACATCAAAAAGCATAGCAAGCAAATCGCAAATCACTTCCTTTTTATGTAGACACATTTCACAGATAAGATGCCAGAGCTGGAGGTTGACATTTAAACCGCTTTGATCATGTATTTCAGTGTAAAAGCACACTCAAAAATGGGAAATTCTTATCACACATTTCACCTCAAAATTACTTATATTCCCTACTGAACTGGAACACTTTTTTTTCTTGTCAAAAATGAAGAAAAAGAAAACAATGAAGACTGAATTATGTAAAAGGTTACACAAAAATATCTGGTCAAAATAAATTATAATATTTACATTGTATAAACAATGAACACAGAATAAAAAATAAAACATGTATTGAACATTAAGTTTACATAACTTTGTGTATCTTCTCTGTAATACTATTCAACACTTTGGGGTCAGTTTTTTTGGAATTACTTAAAAAGTGTCTGCAAATATAATTATATATATATAATGTTACAATAGATTTATATTTCAAATAAGTACTGTTCAGTAACATTTTATTCATCAAAGTGTTCTAAAAATATATCAGTTTCCACAAAAAATATTAAGTAGCTCTGTTTTCAACATTGACAAAAATAAGTAATGTTTCTTGAGCACTAAATCAGCATATTAGAATGATTTCTGAATAATCATGTGACACTGAAGACTGGAGTAATGATCAAAGCAATAAATTACATTTTAAAAGCTATTTTAAATTGTAATAATATTTCACAATTTTACTGTATTTTTGATCAAATAAATACAGCCTCGGTTAGCATTAGAGACTTCTTTCAAAAGCGAGGATAAAAAAATAATATTTAATATGCTGACACACTCAGTTACTTCTATATTTCTCCCAAAATGGTTCTTTAAGCTATGGACATGAAGGTACTTACTTCCTCTTTTCTCTTTGTCCTCCCCCCAACCATGTCCCTTTTTTTCCATCAAGAGGTCTTTCTGCAGTGTGGTGATGGAAGAAATCAAACTGTCGTTCACGTCCGAGAGACGGGTGAAACACAAGCTCCGCCACCAGCCACCGGCCATGGTGAAGACGGACGCAGTGATCAACATGCACTCCTTCAACGATCGTCGCCTGCCAGGAAAGGACAACATGAGCTGCAACACCGCGATGACGCCCGTGTTTCCATGACTTGCCTGGGCGACGGTCACCTGAGGCACGTCCCCGGCGCCGTGCTGGAGAGCAGGGACTACGGCTCCGAGATGATTACGGCATTCACCATCAACCGCAGAGACATCCGACACCAAATGGCCAGTCAGAACGGTGGCAGTAGCAGCAAACCAGGTAGTGACCACATCCTCAAACCAATGTATCCCACCATGCCATTGCGAGAGGGAGGCCGATCGGTATCCTTCCTGTGAGAGTGAGTCACGTCTGCGAAACTATCTGCGCCCGAGTCTGATGTTTACAAATGGCACTCAAATGCGAAGCTCACGATCCGACTCGAAGGAGCCCCCCGATCAAACAAAAATATATGTTTCTCATTGGAACAACGTGAAAATGTGGAAAAGAGGCTTTTTTTGAGCATGGCAATAAATTAAACAACAAACAGACGTGAATGGAAGTAGTTTTCTTAGCATATAATTTATAGCACATCAAGTTCATTTAGAAGAGTTCTGACGATTTGTCTTTTGATTTCGTCAAAATGCTGCGGCGTTTTGGTGGGGACGCAACCAAAAAAAGCGCCGTCTCTCTGAATGCGATGTACATTACAGGTAATCGTCGGACCGTAGGAGCAGTTTAGTTTAATACGCTGTCCCGCAGCAGCCAATGTGACCTGCTAGAATAGTAGAAAACCCTTAGTCTGCAAGTTCCCGAAGGCTACGGACAGTGTAGCGGCATCCCACGCTCACGGAAATGCACAAACAAACAGGGTTGATTTCATGATTTCCACCTAAACAAATTGAAAAACGAGTAACAATTCTGTACGGCAGTTTTGAGCAAGACTTGCAGCCATTTTGATTTATTTGTGCTTCATACATTGCCAGCAGATGTTTTTTACACAGCGAGATCTAATGGTAATGACGGATAAACACAACAGTTGCCAAAGATCTGTCGTCCAAATGGATTTAGACACTTGAAACGCAGCTTCCCCTACAGACAAGAGAGCGAGTGACACGTTGCCTCCGCTGTGTTTGTTAAATGAGTTATTCCTGAGAATCACAGCCCTCATATCAAGAACACTCGCTTCACACGGTACACACAGAGGATTCGACACAAACACAGAGCTTGCCGTATGGCGGAGAGCTAATACAAAAGAAACAAAACCGTTTTAAGACGTACATGAGTGAGAATGTCTCTCACCGTGTATCTGTTCGACAAGTCGGTTATGATTACAATGGCTTTTTCCATCTGAATCTGCGTGAGATCTTTCAGTCTCAACTTGTTTGAAGTACAGAATTTGTAAGTAGCATGGCCTTTGTCAGAACATTAAATCAGAAAACATCTGGATGATTTTTTAAAATTATTATTCCATCTTTCATTCTTCTTGTAGTCAGGTTTCTAGCAAAATTCTCAGTAAATTTGCTTAAAGGAACACACTTAAACTGAAAATCACATATAGTTCCAAAACCTGTTTTTAATTATTTATTTTTGCCTGATACGCAAAATAAGATGTTGGGCAGGATGTTCAAGCTGCACTTTTCTATACAATGACAGTTGAAGGTGATTTATACTGCCAAGCTCAAAAAAGGATAGAATGCACCATAAAATTAATCCAAGATGAGACATCAAACCCTGGCTGTGCCCTGACAGGGAGAAAGATTATCTTGAATAATGAATTTTACATTTTGGCATGTTTCTCACAGATAGCTCTCACGTAGTTGCAAATAATGCAGAAGCATAGACTACTATTAAGGCCCGTTTACACTAGCAACAATAACTGTAACAATAATTATATTAGCGTCCACACCAATGGAATGATAATGTTGAGAAAAAAATGCTAACTTTCTGTGTGAATGCAGGTTTTTTTTTTTTTTTATCTGATGCTTTAAATGCTCAAGCTCTTTAGGGTGCTTTAACATGTGGTTTGATTGCTTGGTCCAGACCAGAGTTCAATTGATCCCCCTGCCTCTGCTGGACTATGTTCACATAGTGGTTTTTGTTTCCGAACCATGGTATATTTGTGTCATCAGAGTGGCAACTGTTTACACAAGACGGCAAAATGGATGCTTGCTCGCTTCATTTTTGTACTTCGGAATTTGAAATTTGCCATTCGTTTCTAAAACAGCAACAAAGAATGGCATATGCGTCAATTTGTCATGAGTGCAATGCAAAAGGTTCAGAAGAACACTGGAGTAAATTTGTGCAAGCAGAAATTAGATATAAATTATCTTGCAGGAAAGTGAGCGAGTAAACACATAAATGCACAGTTTGACCAATTCATATGTCATTAATAGCGGCTCAAGTTTGCATCAACCGTATCCCAGTTTACCCTTTTTAGGCAGACTCTGATGTCAAACAAACGTGGGTGCACACCTAAAGTCAGGTGGATTCTGATTGGCTATCAATGTTTATTTATCAGATGGGGGGAAAAAAAAATGTTCTGAAAGTGATTCCAATGATATTCAGCTTCCCTATTTTTATAGAATTCAAACAATAATTAAAAAGTTTGTTATAGTTATCATCTATGGTGTGGATGGTTGTTTATGGTGCCTTTATTGTTATATTTCGAGTTTGGCAGATAATCTACCGCTTTTATTGCATCGAAAAAAGTAACTGAGAAATTCTGGCTACAAGGGTCAGTAAACAATGGCAAAATGTGAGTGACTTGGCCAAATGGAAAATTCATTTGAAGTAAATGCATTGATTTCTTATTTTTCACATTTATTTTGAATATTTTGTTTTATCCATAATGTCATTCTTAAATCATCAGAAGCTTTGGGTGGTTCCATGTCCCATATGGTTAATATGGGTCATATTTCAATGCCATCATTTAGGTATTGTTCATTTCAAAACAATTTCATTTTGCAGGACTGTTCTCCTCCTGTATCTAAACCTGACATTAAGATTTCAGATGATCAGGATGCTAGGTGTAAGAGGGTAAATGTGGCTTTCATATTTGCATATTTGAGTCTTCATTCAATAAAGAGAGTGATGGCTACAGTAAATTGCAATACAAGCGTGTTGAACATCAAAACTGCAATACAGATGTACGGTACTGGACCCTCTCATCTCCGAACGTGGCAAATTTTCAGATGAGCATTTAGTGACAGTTCTCAAAGGTAGTTGAATCCATGTGTCGTCTACATGTGGGAAACCCTACTAAGCTACTAAACGTTCTCATGATGAGGTGTAGGTGCTAAGAGGCTTCACCCGCTGCCCGCCCGCCCACGGCAGCTTGATCAATGACAGACCTCCGTGAGGTCAATCTAACGGACAGTGTCAAAAACAAAAGCAAAAACAAAAGAAAAAAAAAAGCATTTTTGTGTTTTTATGGTGAATTATGTATCGATCAGAATAACTTCATGTGACTCGATGTTTCTTTGGTGAAAGCTCACTGTGTATGTGTTATTCAAATTCTGTGTAATTTTAACACTCTCTTGCAAAGTAGAGTATATATTAGATGAACAGACAATTACTGTATTTTGCTAAGTACTGATGATTTTTACTTGTATTTTTTTCCTCAGCTCTTCTCTTCTTGATAATTTGTGCAATGCTGTATCGAGTGTGGTACATGCATATTGTAATATAGGATCTACTCTCGAGAAACTACTAAAATGGATTTAAAGAACAATAATTTAAAGCCCCGGGCCCCAATTCCAGCACATTCAGTTCCATTAATAGAAGGAGTTGATAGGAATTCTGAGTGATTTATGTGAGACCTCCAGACATTCTGCAACATAATGTACTCATATCAGATGTATATAAATAAGACATATAACAGAATATTCAGAGAAGAATATGATGACCGGTTCCGTGTCATTTCTATCGCTTTCCATGAACACTCATCATGGATATTTGGCTTATTTATTTATAATGAATTTTCCTTTGTTTCTCCCACAGTGTTTAAAAGGGTCGATAGATTCTGTAGAAATTTCTACATTGTCAAATCTATGTCTAATCACTTACTCAGTCCTTTCTCAAAAAACTATTCTTCAGTGAATATATATCATATTACAATTCTTGCTCACTAAATTGTTTCTTCGACAGGTTGTCTAAATACAATTTTACAAAACAGACCCCTTAAATGACATAAAGGAAACTATATCATTAAGGATAAAGAATTAAATCAAAAAAGGAATAGTTCACTAAAAATGAAACTTGTCATTATTTACTTCATGTTGTTCAAAATCTGTTTTCAGTGGAACATAAATGGAATATGTTTACACAGTCTTTTTTTTTTTTTTTTTTTGTTTTTTGGTCCATATAGCATAACGGTAAACAAAAGAAAAACAAACTCTTGTGACTAATTCAGGTCTTCTGAAGTCATATGATAACTCTGTGTGAGGAACCGACTAAAATGTCATTTGTTCAGCTTTCAAAACTCACTCTCCATTCTATATTCATTTACCATAATTAATGAATGGGTTTCAAATAATTAATAATTCACATTTCATTCTGACTCAAATGCAATTCCGTGTCATCATACAACCTCAGAAGACTTTGAATATCAAACACAGGTTGTTTTAATTATATATATATATTTTATTTATTTAATAACCTAATACAATGGACATATAGTGTTAAGTCATTTGAAGCCTGAAGTACTAAGGGAATTTTTGGTACAAGTATTTCATTTTTTTCGTCCCTCATTCTCAAGAAGGATAAACTGCTGTTTTATTCTGGGTAAGAGACTGGAAACCAAAATTGGTGTGAATGTTTGCTGTGAGCACAATGACATGTCTGATGCAATACGGTATATCTTACTGTAAATTAAAGCAGTTTGAATGCATTGCACATGAGAAACTTTGACAATATGAATCTTAATATAAATTATGTATTTAAAAAGGTTTACATTATTGTGAATAAAATTGTTAGAATTAGTATATAAATCTTTTAAAATTAATAAGCTTCCATGTTTTCTTTTGTTTGTTGTGAATATATATCAATGATTAACTAAATAGATTCAGCTGGTTCACTTTGACATAGTCATATAGCATTTATATAGTTTTTCAGTTGCTTTTAAGCTTCTGCAGCAGCAGAACTATTTCTTTCTACTTTGTGAATGTGTTAAAATCTTGAAATTTTTCAAAATGATCACTCAATCTTCCACACAAACATGAATTCCACCAACTCTCTCGAGAAGTGAATCAAACTGACTCTCTCATGTGATTAGCTGTTCGGTAAACATGTTGTACTTTCAGGTGCACATGCTCCAGAGTAAATCCAAGTTTTCGGTTTAGTTTACTTTTTTTTTTCTTTTTTTTCGACAGACATGTTCATTGTCAGCTTTTCTTATAATGGAAATGAGCTATGTGAGTATTTTCAAAATAACTGCAGAATATTCATTTTTGTGTGAACTATTCCTTTACTTTCGACGAGGAGTTGTCACCTTGTGTGTAGCACTTTAAGGATGTTGGAAAATACATGGTGGTAGATTACAAAATTATTATTGAATTGGATTAAATCATATATTTACACTGTGACACATTAATTGTAATTAATGACTTTGTGTCGTTGCAGCAACAGAGTGAAGACCATATTTATCACACATGCCTTCATATCTAACTGATGAAAGACCACGAAGTATTCATTTCTGTCTGTATGAATTGCATTACATTGAACATTTACTTTGGATATTGGATCAATCAGTCCTATTTACGGAGCATAAACATCTATTTTATAAAAAGAATGAAGAAACAATGTGAACACTGCTGTTTTACAAAATTGTATGAAACAAAAAGAAAATAAAATGAAATAAACTTTTACAAATCTTCTGTTTTGTTGATATTTTGCCTGTGGTGTTTATTCATACTCGTCCATTTGATTTTCTGTCCTTTGTCTATTTTCTGCCTCGTCTACAGTGGAATAATGTAAGAAGGTCAGTCTGTGGTCTTTTATCAGGCGCGCTGAACACAGAGAAGAGTGTTTAGGAGAACTTTGGCTTGTGTGGCATGTTTTAATTTGCCTGTAGCAGGAGTGCTCTTTGAAGTGAGCATCCACCTGAGCTCAGCAGCTCTCAGATAAAGAGACTCATGCTAGGAGAGCATTTCACTCTCACTTCAAAGAACAACAGAGCAGCAGTGTGAATTGCTAAAGCCCATGTTTATATTGTGTTCGAGGAAAGACACAATGTTCTTGGAATGTTCTGGGGCATCATATGAAGTTGTGCAAAAGTAAGGTCTAATACATATATTTATGACCACAAGGACATTTAAAAGGTATAATTCACACATTAATGTAAAAGGTGTATTTATTTATTCAAACCTGTATGACTTTTTCTTCTTTTTTGAAACACAATGAAATATATATACTGACTTTTGTTTGTTTGTTTGCATGCTTTTACAACCCCTTTCACACATACAACATTTACTGGTAAATTACTGTTAAAGTCCCACTGAAGAGTGCAACATTTTTTTAATACTGTATGTTGATGTAATTTCCACTGAAACAGTAAGTTATGGCAAGACATATCAAGTGGCTCACCCCCTTAAAAAATAAATAACTAAACAATGTTATACAAAACGTGTGACATCTCTTCTCCTCATCACTACTGTTTATAATGTCGAGGATGTCTGACTGTTTGCAATGTTTGATCTCCTTTGCGCTTTAAAATGCAGTGTTCTGTAGAATTCAGATTGGATGCATTTTGTGGTTTGTGCTTACTTACACATATAATCCGCTTGTTAAACGCTGTGGAGGTTCACGTGACATTGACGCACAACTGCTCATCCGAATTGAAAGCATGTTAATATATAACAATTTCTGCCATTCACCAAATACAACATTGTGTGAAGAAGCAATGATTTTCAGCCACAGCTTTAGTGAGTTTCAATGTCGCTTTAGATTCTAGAGAGCATTAGACTGATCAGAAAATCTGATGAGAAGCTGAAGTGCAGAATGATGTTGTCAAATTTGTTGATCCATATTAGCAGAAGTGAAAGACTTAGATTTGAATGCTTTTATCTTCTAAATGCAGATTTCAATGGCAAATTGAATGTTTAAATGTAAATTTGTTGTAACTGACTAGGATTACTGTGTGAAAGGGTCTGATTCCTTACCATTTATTTATTTAGCAGATGCTACAAACAACTTAAGGAATACAAGTGTATTTTTATATAATCAAATCAATGGTCATTGTTTAACTAAAAAGCATGATTGAAATAGACTGAAACAAGCTCTAAGTCCTAACTATAACTTTAGTATAGCATTAGTAGCACATTCTGATAGATAAATGATAAATAAATGTTCAAATAACATTTTATTTTGAATGAAAATAGTTGGTAGAACATTTTAGGAATATTCACAAGAAGTCCAGACGTCAACATTTTAGAACAGTTAGAGCCCTGCAAAGGCCTCAAATTTAGGCCCTAGCCCTGCCCTGGCCGGAGACGCTCAGGCCCTAGCTTGGCCCGTGTCCAACAGCTCATCAGAATTACCGGCCCGAGTCCGACCCAAGCTCGTCTATTTTCCCCATTCTCCCAAAACAGCTTATACTACTGTTTCAGCTATTAAAAGAGTTCAGTTTTATATGTAATGGCAAAGTGATTGTTTTGTTTCGTTTTTTCTATTAAGTTAATTTAGAAAAACGTTTGGAGCATTTTTTTGTGCGTTATAATTTTTGCTTTTTTA
>JAUZSZ010000123.1:3605527-3616166 GCA_034780575.1 Labeobarbus marequensis | reverse complement strand
GTTTTCAAATACATTATACAAAAATGTGTATCAATTCACTTTATACATAAACACTTCTTTAAATTCCTTTAGTATTAATGATAAAACTGTTATGTTCTGATGAACCATTATTTTGGTTTAAAAATCAGACTATCCTCAATGTTTATATGTAGATACTCATATGTAACATTTACACACATTAAAAAATAAATAAATAAATGCATGTTCTAATACATGCTGGAATGTAAGAAGCAGCTGTACAACATACAATTAAGTCACCCATGATAAATGTGAAATACTGTTTTATTGATAGCAGACTCAACTGAATCACCAGATTAATTCCATGAATTCGTACAGCTGTACAGTCATAGAGTTGATCGACTCTTTTCATATGAGCAAATTAAAAGGGGTGGAAAACAACGTAAAGTCTATTTATAAACTATGAATTAACTAGTTTGCACATTATTTATAAGGAATTGTAACTGTATACTTAAAGTGTTGCACATCATTTCAAATGAAAATATGGACTGTTTTCTGCAACCACTCAGGGAGAATGTACCTGGTCAAACAGGTCAGTGCTATCAATCCCAGCAGCCCTCATTAACTCCTCCTCCCCACCAGGGTGGAAATCCATGTAGGCACTCACGTTATAGACCATACCTACAGAAAACACACAAACATACTGTACATCTGACACATCTTGTATTTCTTGTGTGAATACAAACAGAACTGAAAGAAGTCACCAAGGCTGTGTTTATTTAATCAACAGATTTACATCTTAAAATATTGGTTATAATATATTTTAAATGTATTTCTAATTTATTTCTGTGTTTGCATAAATGCATTTTCAGTATCATTTAGAAATCATTCTGATTTGCTGCTCAAGAAACATTTCTTCTTATTATTATCAAAGTTGAAAACAGTTAAAGAATTCATCAAAAATATCTTAGTTTGTGTTCCGAAGATGAACGAAGGTCTTACGGGTTTGGAACGACATGAGAGTGAGTAATTAATGACAGAATTTACATTTTTGTGTGAACTAACCCTTTAATATTTTTGGGGGTTTTTTGGACAGCATTTTTTGAACAAAACATTTTTATTTTATTATTATTTTTGTATATTGTAAATGTATGTATTAATAGGTTTGATCAATTAAATGTAGCGTTTTTGAATAAAAGTATATCCTTCTTTTTAAAAGTTCTACTGAATCCAAACTTGAGCGTTTCCAAAAGGTTTCCTTAAATTCACATCAGGAAGAATAGAAAGCTGTACTGGGATGAGTTGTGCTCATGGTGTGTGTATTTTGACAGTCTACCTCTAATGCAGGTCCAGCAGTCGTTTCTGGTGTTGTGTTTCTTCAGCTGCTCCTCTGTCACCTCAATCAATCGACCTCTCAGTCCGGTCAAATCACGTCCACTCTTGGTCAGTCGGATCCAGTCCAGGAGACTGTGACCTGGCTTCAGCACCACCTGTATTCGTTACACACAACTGCATGTGAAATACAGAGCCGTCTCATTTTGCTATGCATTTCAATCACTCATTAAATTACTCCAATGACAGTTATCTAGTCTAAGGGACCAACCTTATTTCTGGACTGTCCGGCTGGTGCGACTCTCTGCTGGGATCCAGCTGCCGGAAAAGACTGAGATGATACATTTAACATCTCTGATGCTCTCAAACAAATCCAGTTCCTGAGAAAACCTGCCCGAGCACACTAAATATCACTGATCAGATGACAGCACCTGGCAAAACACACTAGATATCACTAATTTGAGAAAATACACGTTAATGTCACTGATCAGAGGAGTTTACTTATGAGGAAGTGTTATGAAATGCGACTTCCTCATTTTGGCAGGTGGGTTTATTTTTTGAGCTATCGAACATGACAGCATGATCCGGTTCGACTGCTCTAAAAACACACAAACACAGAGAAATGTAACAAGCAGTAAGTTAGCGATGAAACTGCTGTCACAACATACCCGACAGCAGCTGCAGCACCGTCCTGCTCAAAAAAAAACAACTGTCGCCAAAATATGACGTCTTAGCGTCCTCTAGCGACCATTCTGATTTCATAATAAAAGACGAATATTATTAGAATTAAATACGAATGCTTAAATAAATTTACACTCACAGCGCAAGATTATATTGGTCTGTCAATCTAAAAAATAGCTAGTGACAGTGATTGTGCGTCCATGCGTGCATATGTGACAATATTACTTTTTATATTAGTCTTAATTTATTTTATTTTTTTTTCTAACTAGACCGCATAAATGTTCTTAAACAAAAATCTGTTATGTGAAATCAATTATATATATATATATATATAATTATTATTATTGCTTGAAAGCGCACTAGTGCAATTGCAACTGTCTCAACATACAGACTAACGTTATTTCTTATATATCTGGTTATTATTATGTATATAAAACTCACCAGACACAACGCTGGATATGACAGAAAGGACATCTGAAATTTTCCCTCTATTTGCAGCTCTGTAATCTTCCTCATCTTCTTCCTCAAAGTCCTCATCATCTTCCTTTAGCATTACAGCGATACAACGTTTACGATCGGTGGTTTCAGAAAATATTACACATAATTATCAATTTGATCAAATACATTGCTCTATGGCATTTTGACGGAGGCACATGCTGACGGGCATGACTTTTATTAATAGCTAATCTGTTTAATCCCGTCAACACTAGGTTATACTGAATTGAAACTTCAAAGTAAAAGTCTCAAATTTAAAGAATGTTTCTGTTTAAAAATTCGGCACAAACGAAGTTTAATTTACAGAGAAACTTCAAACATCATCTAATGTCCTTCCACCATTTTTTTTTGGATGAATGCCTAATAACTCAGACACACAGTATAGCAAGGATGCAGAAATGGTTTTGATGAAAACATTCTTTAAATACACAAGTGTACATTTTGCAGTGCTTGTCAATAATGCATTGGGCAAAACATTGATTTTAATAAATTATTTGATTAACTGCACAACTAAAAATGTATTGAACTAGACTTTGTGAGATTAGTTTGACTGCACGCCCCCAAACAGCGGATAGAAAACATTTGATTGCTGGAATATTATCAGAGAAAATGATTCTCAGGTCAGAATATGTCAATTCCACTGACACAAGGATTCATCAGTAATATTTTACAGTCTAGTATTACTCTGCTAATGACATTAGTCAGGAAACTGGTGACACCTTCCCTGACATCAACGGGATGCCAAATGCATGCATTTATGCATACCTTATTATCAAACCAGGAGTTAGTGTAACCTGATATGTATATCAAAATGACCCCTTCTTAATTTCCTGAAAATATAGGCCATTATCTAAAAAAAATATATATATATAAAAAACGAGCAACCTCAACAGCAGGACTTCATCCAGGAGCCAGAATAACATTGACAAAGTCTGTCTTTCTACATTTCATCCTGGAAGAATCTGATGTAACTTTCAACACTTTACTCAAGCATTGCCAGTTACAGGAAAAATAAATAAATAAAATAATAATAATAATAATAAATAATAATCTAGGATTGCATTCAGATATTTCTTTCAAGATTAAGTGCAATGCAAATATCTACTTAAACCTTTAGCCTACCAAACAGAGGTTTAAGGTCAAGATAAACTGTCAACTCCTTGTTACCAAGGAGCTTTAAATTAAGCTACTGATTTGTTCTGTAGATTAACTTTACTGTACATTCACCTGAGATTCTGTATTCACTGTATACACGCAAAGTCACTTAAACTTAGCTTGCTATAATGTATTAATACTGTCGTCAATATTTTTCTTTGGAAAGCTGATGGACAATCAAACTGAATGTTTGCACGACGAATAGATTAGTTGATATTTTAGTTAAATTCTGTCACAATTAATTTGGGCAGCTGATACATCTAAATATATCTGATTATAACAATGGCAGCAGATGTCTTCCACTGTTGTGTTGGGTCACATTGCAGTGGGAAGGAGTAGTAGGATCCATTTCACAGCCTTGAACACAAAACACTGAATGATGAACTCCTGAACACTGAGAAGGTCCTTGATCTACAACACGCAGATGAAGGAGCCTTGAAGAGCAGATTCTGAAGCTGATGCAGAAGGTCCTGAAAATGGGGGGCATTAAGCTTGGTTGTCATTGTTGCTTTTGCTGTGTCCAAACTCCCAAAATATCCAAAATTTATTGCCAAACTTCCTTTTTTCTCTCTTCCACAACAACCAATGAAGAGCAACTTAGAACACAACAACCAAGAGTTGAACTTACAGCCAGAGAGATTCTTTGTATCTGAAAGAACCTTTTAATTGGGGATTGCAGATTGGCACTTTTCATGTTCTGATTGTCTAAAGTTTTCTGAGGTGGCCAAAATATCACACACCTTTGGTGTGAGGGCTATTTGCACTATTCAGTCACAGGTAGACAAGAGTTTTAACATTAATAAAAAAGGGGTTGCCATCTTTCCTGCGGTCTACTACAAAAAAACATTACATGACTTGTTTATGGGGAAAGTACATTACTGTAATTTCCCCACTGAGATTATTACTGTAATGCATTATGGCCCAACACTGCAGAATAATAAGCCATTAAGCACTGTTTGAGTGTGATGGTAGGCCAAGAACTTAACACACGTATCATGCATGTCCTTACACAAAGCCACATTTATGAAATGCCATTGTGTTCACCCCGAGGAGAATAACCTGTTGATTGAGGGCCATCTAATACAATGAAAATAAAATAAACCAATTCTGAGTAAGAGAATCAGAAAATCTAAGTGCTATACTGTCTGGTATCTGATAGATAACGAATAACAAAAATACATAACTTCTAAAGCCTGCTCAATACACATGTAATAAGTCCCAAGTGTCTCCAGACTTTAGCTGCTTTTCCACCATCAGCCGAATGGTTCTAATAACAGTAAAAATGGTTCCAGTTATGTTTCCACTTGAGCTTGGTTAGTCACTTGTTTGTTGTCTGGCTACTAGTTTCTACTAGCTATTTAGATCCCATACTGTATGTGAACACTTGCATTACCAAGGCAATGACTGACGCATTTGTATTACTGTATGAGCAGTACTGTATATGAACCAGTAAAACCAGCAGATCATACCCACTTGTTTGTATAGTAGGAGGAACAATCAGATATATGACACTTTTCATCTGTAACACAAATTAATTCAACATGAAAATACTTATTCTTTTGTATCTGTTGTCATGTTTGAACGATGTCAAAGCAGGCATGTCATTTTGTTGATACTGTTTAACTTTACCGCTTCTTTACTGCTACTGCAGCATATGCAACATTTTTAGTTAAACAAGGACCTTTGTAAAAGCAAAACTAGCATGCTAAGCACTGTTCAATGTATAACCAAGTTGCATTAAAGAAATAGAAGACAAAATGTAAGTGTTTGAAATAGCCTACTTCAATATATTATACAGAGGTGCAGACAGCATTGGCAGAATAATTAATGAAAGAAATTGTAACAATACACTCTAAAAAAAATGGTGCTATGTAGCACTAAAAGTGGTTCTTTGGCTCGTAATCATAGGGGAACCACTTTTGGTGCTGTATAGCACCAAATCTTGGTACTTCAATGGTTCTTCACCGGTTCTTTGGCATGACTGAGGGAGTATATAGCACCGCTACCATATACAGAACCTGTTAAGCGCCTGTATGGTTCTTCAGCGGTTCTTTGGGGTGATTAATGGTGCTTTTCCACTGCGTGGTACGACTCGGCTCGGCACGGTTTAGAACGGCACGGCACAGCTCGGTTCGGCTTGGTTTGCGTTTCCACTGCAGTTTAGTACCGCTTTAGAGTGGGCGGGATTATTCACGTGTCATTATAGTTGCGCCGCCTCTACTGCCGTGACTCCTGAAAAACTTTTTAATTCCGCGTCGCTTCATCAAGCTCTCGCTGGACCCGCTCCTTGGCTGTCAACGAGAGGAATGTCTGTACTTCCTCAATAGACAACGAAACAGCCATTATTTGGTTGTTAAAAGAAAGGTGCGCTCATTCAAAACAGTTGCGTTCAATCCTTCGCTGGCTGTGCCGATTTAAATCTAGCGGGCCTGTTGTGTCTAGTGCCGCAAGTTCAATGACGCAGGCAGTGACGATTCTCTCCGGCCAATCAGTGATCAGCAGCGTTTACATGTCACGTTTTGGTAACGGTTCGGCTCGCTTGGAACCTCGGCCGAAGTGGTACTAAAAAACGTACCATGTACCAGGTACTGTACCCAGTGGAAAACCCCCCAAAAGTGTGCCGTACTGAACTGTACCGTGCCGTACTATCCAGTGGAAAAGCGCCATAAATGTCTTACAATGGTTCCACTTATCTGTCAGAAGAACACAGTAGTTGCTCTGTGTAATTCACAGAATGATTCAACTCCTATTGGAATTGACCGTTCACAAAGACCCGCCCTCCTTAGTTACTGTTACTATCCCCGACAAACAATGCCGCTCTCACACTACACATCAAGTTCTCAGGCAGTGAAAAATACATGGCAGAGCAAAGAGGAAACTGACAACGTGCAGACAGACAATACAGAGCAGGTTACTTCTGATATGATACAAGGTCTCAGGACTCTCAGCTTTCTAATTTTGTCATGTTTAAAGAAATTCAAACAATAAATACCATTTTGTGCCTTTTCAATGTGTCGTGACAGATCACTGTATTGCCTCAGTTCAAACACGTGAACCAATCGTCTTTTCATATTTACGTAAAGCATGAAATGAACATGAATAAACATCAGAAAGTATTTTATGCCAACTGCGGAACACACCATTTTTCAAGTTTAAGTTCACCTTAGTTAATCTACTCTCCTGTCTGATTTGTGGTTAAGGCTAGAAGAGATAAAGCTACAGCTACTGGGCTTGTGCATTTACATATTTTACGAACCGACAATATAACGTGAAACCTATGAAAATGGTTTAACAAAGCACATGGTGCCATAGTTTCATCACTTTAAATTGTTGCAGTGACCATCTTTTTGCATTAAAGGACTTGTCATAGTTTAATGAGTGGGAAGATGACATGAAGCGACACGAGGTTAGCTGCACTGAGCGCACAAGTGCATATACAGCTCCTGATCAGGGAGAAGTTCACGGTATTTTGTCTACAGAATGATTAGAGCACACGTTTTAACATATTATTTCACACTCAGTATTTTAACTTTAATGCTGCAAGCCATGCATGTAGTGCCGGACATGACAGATTTTCTGGTACGCAAAACAAGTAGCCTAATTTAAAGGAATTCCTTAGCTTATTACTGTTACTGTAGCAGCCAACAACAGCACAGCTTAAAGGGATAGTTCACCCAAAAATTCAAATTCTGTCATCATTTACTCACCCTCAGGTAGTTCCAAACCTGTATGAATTTCTCTGTTCTGCTGAACACAAAGGAAGATATTTTGAAGAAAGTTTGTGACCAGGCTGTTTTGGGGCACCATTGACTTCCATAGTAGGAAAAAAAAAACTATGGAAGTCTATGTTGCCCCAGAACTGCTCTGTTTCCCACTTTATTCAGAATATCTTCCTTTGTGTTCAGCAGAACAAAGACATTCGTACAGGTTTGAAACTACTTGAGGGTGAGTAAATGATGACACAATTTTCATTTTTGGGTGAACTATCCCTTTAATAAATGAATTTATGTATCAACTTACCTACTACAACAGGAAGCACTCTCATGGCTTTCCTCTCCCTCCCGTTTATTTTCGCTCTCTTCCTTTGCCGGTTCTGGTTTTGAATTTGATTGTAGCTCCCGCCGGGGTAAGCGAGCATGGACACGGGATCCGGGCTGTCAGGATCAGGGTAGTGATCATGGTCCAGCTCCTCTAAGGTAATGTCGGTCAGGTCTTTCTCGATCACGGGCGGCAGAGGGGGCGGCAGGCCGGACAGCGGCTGCAGCGACGCGGCGGCCTCCTGAAGCTTTCTGCAGGCCTGCATGCTGCTCCTCAGCTTGGCCTTCCTCGCCTCCTCCCAGTTCCTCAGGCCCCGGAACATCCCGCAGTACAGCAAAAGCATGATGGGACACGGCACGAAAAACGAACAGACGGAGGAGTACACCACATAGTTGTTGTCCTCCAGCTTGCATTCGCTGTGGTCCCGGTTGGGGACGTTGTTGATTCCGAACATCACGGGGGAGGCCACGGCCAAGGCCAGGATCCATGTGGCGGAAAGCAGGACAATCTGTCGCTGGTCCACGTGTTTGCGGTTGTAATTAAGAGGGATGGAGACTGCGATGAACCTGGAGAGAACCATATGAGGTATTACAAAGACAGCCCATGCAAAGCTATTAAATCAACATCGAAATTTTCTTGACCCTGATGAACACTTTGCTTTTATCATTATATGCTAGCTAAGCCACTGCTCGAATCTCTCATTCGCTCATTCGAGTTGAGCCAATTATGTGTTGACCTGATATTCCCCTGAACCTTCAACTGCTAATCAGATAATATCACACATATTCAACTGGTGTGTGTTTTATAATGTGATTCCAGTTTACAGAAGGTAAAGCGTAAGCGTGAATCTAACATAAGAAGTGAAATGTCTAGTTCATATTTCACCCCAAAATCAACATTGAGAAACAGAATTCTTTTTTTTTTTTTTTTGATTTAATTTATAATTGCATGACATTTTTTATCATATTTTCCCTGTATGCTTATTGTAAAAAAAAAAAGAGAGAACCAAAAATGAAATAATAATAATAATAAAATAAAATAGAAATAAGTATTTAAAAATGTATTTAAATTAAAATACTGTTTGTTTATATATATATATATATATATATATATATATATATATGTGTGTGTGTGTGTATGTGTGTGTATGTGTGTGTGTACACATATAAAATACATAATACATACACACAATGCTCCCTAAATTCTCATTATCATATTGTTACCTTATATATGTATTAAAAATAAATTAATAAAATAAAAATAATTAAACACAAAACTATTTAAATAAAAATATTGTGTGTGTGTGTGTATGTATGTATATATATATATATATAAGTATTTAAAAATATATTTAAATAAAATATTTTGTTATATACTTATATAATGCATAATATATGTATTGGGGCAAAAAATGCTTTATAATGTATTATTTATAATATAACATTTTAATATATATTTTTCTTTATGCAAAATAAACTTTTTTTATATTTTGAGGGTTGTAAATGTAGAGTGTGATTTGTGCGATACACCTATTTATTTGAGATTCATGCATATAACTTTATTCAATAACTGGATGATTTGGTGTTGCAATATGTTGCTATTTTTTGTTTGTAATGACTTTTAGAGTTTTATGTTATCTATGTACAGCACTTAGGTGCATTTTTATGGTTTTAAACGGGCTTTATAAATAAATCTGAGTTGAGTTGAGTTCTCTATAAATTGAACTGGTTCTCAAAGCTGTATATAATCATCATATCAGTGATATTATATTATTGGCTGAGTATGTTTGTAAACAGAAGCGTGAACCCTGAAGCATCCCAGCATCTCACAACTCATGTTTTAAACAACTCCAGCCGCATGAAGCTGTTACACACAGCGGTGGTCCGTGTATCTGCTCTCCACACATTGCTTTTTCATGCTGATTATGTGGCGAGTTCTGCCAAGCGAAGCGTTTGCAGCCTTTCCGTGCATAACAAGTTTCATGCTGCTGTATCTCTACAGAGTGCCGTCCTGAGCGTATATCTCATTAATCTCTCAAAACACCTTCTGCTGAGCCACACAGAATGGCAGGAGGGATCTTAGTGACCCTGCGGTTGACTCGAATCGCCGGGACAGCGGAGGAGGGTCTAAATGAGGAATAGGTTGTAATTCCGAGGTAAAACCTGCAACTTAATGCCATTTAGTTATTCTGAACACATTTGCTCAGTCTCTATCTCAACCCATCTCTCTGTTCTTTTAATCATAGCAGGAAGCCACTTTTATTATAAATGCTATTTCATTGTGTCTTCAAACAGAACCACAATTAGGAAGGTAACCTGCTGTGACCCTTACGGCTTCCAAAATATAAACCTAGCTGTGCAAAATCAGTGAACTGCATGAATTTGATTCATCAGTCCTCGGCCCAATTCCCATGAGTTCAAACATCAGACTTTAAAGGCCTGTTTCACACATTTTGTGCCCTTCACACAGCATTTCAATAACTCTATCCCAAGATAAAGTGCTTTCTGGGTTACCACAGGGAGTTTTTCCTTGATATTGACTGTAAATAAATACTAGAAGTAAGAATAGAAGTAGCTGCAAACTACTGTATATTGGCATAAAATCAAATTTGGATAAGGTTGGGAACAGGGTTATTATATTTACCTAAAACTATTATTTTCCTTACTTGAGTGAGAAAATATATGCTTTTAATATTTTAAATAATTAAATAAGTTAACTGAAATAAAATATAAAAAGTACATTTTTAAAAAAGATTTTTCATTTAGTTTAACTTGTGACGTACTACATTTAACTAAAACATTATAAATAAAATAAATAATTAACAAAAGATATATAGACACATTGAAATAATAACAACAATAATAATAATAATGGCAAAACACTAAACTGCTAAACTAAATTACTAAAATTCAGCTAAAATAAAAATGGAAACTATATATGTGTATGTATATATATATATATATATATATATATATATATA